>JARJEB010026663.1:0-31539 GCA_030264535.1 Liometoxenus newtonarum
CTTTTCTAACTGTCTCTGCCGAGGATTAGAAAAGTTTAACTTTTTAGCGTGAAATGGTACAAAGAAACAGCTTTAACTTTAACGTGTGCAAAAAGTTAAGCACAAAGAAATGCACCTACCTGGCTTGTATATTGGGATTTAAAATTAAATCTAGATGGCGCTGTCTTATTAGCAAATGGTGGATCGAGCGAGGTAAAAGATCTTAACTTCCATATGAACCCGTGTAAAGTTTTAGGTTTTCAAAGTGATATAAATAGTAATTTATAAGATAATTTGTATTTTTATCAGATGTATCTGAAACTATACTACGTACTAAACCTCCTTGAAGAGCCATGCTGCCGTCACGTTGTTTTGTAAAAGTAGAAAATGTTTTAAATAATAACTTGTGGCGTAGTGAAAAGAAGTGGCAAATTTACTGCAAACATCTTATTAATGTTGCATGTTGTGATTGAAGATGTTCGCAAATTTTGTGTAGGCACTGCAGAAGGATGATTTTATGCCGAATATCCAAAATAACTATTCTTTAGACACACAATGCTTAGTATTAAATTTAACCTATAAGGTATAAGGTAATATAAAATCGTCTTTTAAAAAGTGATTAGAGCACACTTTCATATTTTTCGTAACATTTTTGGCTTGCTTTAATTTATTAATGCACACAACAAAGCCTTCCTTTTCAACAATTACAGATTGGCTCCTTTGCACTACCGAAGTTCGACCTTTCAGGGTTATTCATATTAATTATATACACGAATATAAGGTATAAACAATAACCGAGAACCGAGGAACAAACTTAAAATTTCCATGGTTTCTACCTTTGCTATTCTCACTATTTTATTTCTGTGCTTTAGTGCCAGAGGGCTACGGGATAGCTAAAAAGGCCATTAGCAGAAGTTTCGTTTAAAATATGGTTGATTATATCGAGATGCACTAGTGTGCTATTGCATGTTCGGGTTAGTTGAACTGTGGCTAACGACAGTGCCTAAATCGCTGATCGGTGCGTCTCCCAAGGTTGGGAACTGGGACGCCATCAACTGGCGTATCCAGTGCAGATCCAGTGCATACACTTATCTCCACTCGCCGAGTGCAGTACTGCCCGAGTGCATATAAGTCGAACACAACATGAATAAAGAACGTCGCATGAAGCATTAAGGGTAACTTATTTAGTTTCTAAGCAACCGATGTAAATAGAGGCATTCCAAAGTTCCACTGCCTCACGAAAAATGTAGAAGCTACATAAATATAAATATCTTGCCGCAGACAATATATTTTGCTGTCACATCATAAAAATATAATGTATGTATAATAATGCGTAGAAAAATATTGATTTAATGTGTATGCTAGTATGCTATACAACATAGGGTCGGTCATTCGAGGGGTCATTTTATAAATGTTCATGGTACAAAACTTAAAACTAAGAAGCAAAACAATAATCAAAAATATTGAGTCGAGAAAAATTAAAATAGCTATTATTATCCGCGTGCTCTTTTAACACACTCAGATTTTGAGCCAAAGTCAGGAGTGCCTGCAAAATGAGAGAAATAGTTCCTTACAGTAGTGCCGTATCTGAGGGGGGTTTTGGGGGACCAAATCCAAACGCCCTCCGAAATAAAGAAATCGAGAAAGAAATAAAGTATTTTTTAAATGTTAATGTTAAAAGTGTTACTTAAAGTTAAACCTGTTTATTTTTCATTAAAAAAATATTCGAAAATAATAGGTACTTCTATTTTACAAAGCCTTAAAAAATCCAACCCCCCCCCCCCCCTAAAATTATGCCAAGATACGGCCCTGGTTCCTTATCTGAAGACACTACTTCTTTCATTCTGAACAGTGAAAGATTGAAAGGGACTATGAAGTTTATATTGTCAAAGGGCCGTGTGGTCAAGTGGTCAGAGTGTTCAGGCACGATGCTCGCTCACCGCCAGGTCATGGGTTCGAATCCCAGCCGGGCGAAAGTTTCCTTTCACGGATTTCTCTAGCCTGGAAGCCATGGATGTTTGTATTCGTCACAAATTACTAACTTATTAACATCAGGAGATGCACAAAGGGCCCAACTAAGTGGATCTGGCGTAAGCCATACTCCTCAAAAACCATCTTATATTGTCAAATCCGAGAGTCGCCCTAGCAACATATATTCTATTCTTATCCTCGTGATTGTTATGGGATTCTTGTAGGAAATTCAAAACGTTTTCGGAAAATATATATCTATTAGTTGGATATAAATTTAAAACAAAAAAAAATGTAATCTAGAAATTGAAACAGTTTGCTGAAATATTGGAAGTCAAATATCGGAAGTAAGTACGACAAACTGATCGCAAGAAACTGATCGTAAAACCAACTTTTAAACTTTTAATCGAAAAATGTAGTAATTACAGTTCAGTAACTACTTTTCAAAATTCTGTCCAAGTAAACTTCTCCATTAACAACTTCAGCATCTACTGTGTGTCTTCATTAAAATTTCATTAAACAAACAGCCATCAGGGCTCGAATCTCTAGAAAACGACTTTTCCATTTTTAGATCAAAGTTTGCAAGTTCTGTCCATCGTTAACTTAGCCAAATTATTCATTAATTTTTTTTTACTTTCCTACCACATCAAAGGTATAATAAGGGGATATACTCGTATGAGACCGGGAGTAATAGTATATTATTATATGAGCGATTATGACGGCCATTGCTCACGAAGATGCCAACGAAGAGTGAGTGAGTGAACAATGGCCAGAATTGCGAATATAATACTATGCTTTTTCTACAGCTTGCACTATTTTTAACACAAAATACAAATTGTGATTTCTCGATGAAGCAACGTAACTGACAAGTGATACAATATGGCGGGCGATCACATACAGTTTTTGTCGGAATTCTTCGGGTTCTTTCGAAATCTTAGATCATATAGATAAGTTAGATCGGTCACTTCAAATTTGTTAAATCTTGTGATCTTCGAAAATACGCGATCAATGTTATGAAATTGACATAAACTCTCGCGTTCCCTCGGGTTCCTTCGAGATTTTAGATCATATAGATAAGTTCGATCGGTCACTTCAAATTCGTTAAATCTTGTTGAACTTGAATACGCGATCAATGTTATTTAATTGCAGTAATTTCTAAAAATCCATTACTCACGGCAGTGAGTAATGAAAATCCATTCCTCACAATAGTGAGTTATAGGTACCATTAATCACTCAAAAAATGAAAAAACTTCCTTTTTTTGTTTGTACTTGTATACCTTTGTATAAAATTACATTTACTTAGTTTCACGGACGGCGAAACTAAAAGAGATGGAATTATTCTTTGCGTGTTGCGCCTGTATATAAAAGCAACAAGAAACATGAAAAATTAAAAAGAAAAATCAAAACGTAATTATAGTCTTGTAAATATAGTACGACTTTTTCATTTAAATACTAGGTAATTATTGCCCTTCGTATGTAAATCCTACCGAAGAAATGAATGCAATAGTTAGTAAAATTTTATCCTAAGATACAGGAGTTCTTGTATAACTTTGATACCTATAAATAAATAAGTAGTTGAAATTATATTACGAATTATATTTCTAATTAGAACATTACTAGGAATGAAGTTACTTAATACTTTACGAAAATGTCGACAACGAATTTTTAATGTGAGAAGAGTACAAAACAAATATTTTGCAACCTACTGTACTAACTAATTGTATAATGTTCATACCAATATGTCAACTAGAAACCTATACAAATATAGTTAGTTTCATTGCGCTTAAGTGCTTAAAATCTATTTCTAATTTTTATTCCATTGGTTCGTTTCGCAATTAAAGTTAACGTATTTTTCGAGATTTGCATAATTCAATTCTCGTTATAGTTTGTCAAAGAATTAAAACTAATCTTGTATATTAAGTAATAAGCATCCCGACACGAAAACTTCCCTCTCATTAAAAGTTTCAACAGCTTGAATTCAATACTGCGCAATTACGAAGTTGGAATGAATAATTATTAATGAGATTTTGGTAGAACAAGTGGGTGGTTGCGGGTCTTGATTATTGGATTTATGGTGGTTTATTTCAATTAGAATGTTCTCAAGTTGCTTTAGCAAAATTTAGTTTATTATAAATATTCATTTAGGTAAGTTGAATTAAATTATATATTTTGAATATATAATAGGAAATATGAAATATCTAATAATAGTATATTATTATATGAACGATTATGATAGCCATTACTCACGAAATACAAAATACAAATTGGGATTTCTCAACGAAATTGACAAGTAACCAATATGGCCGGCGATCACCTACAGTTTTGACAGTATTTATCGGATTGCTATGGTCGCTTCGAGATTTTAGATTATATAGATCAAATCGATCGGTCACTTCAAATTCGTTAAATCTTGTTGAACTTTGATACGCTAATAATAGGTACCATGAATCACTCAAAAAATGCTAATAATTACCATATAATTAAATAGGTGTAGAAAAAAGTTTATATTTTCAAACTAATAAACTGCATAGAAATTATGCGTTAAATAGTTATGATGTAAGCATAATTTGTAATTTGTAAGCATAATTGTTTCATCTTGCGTATTTTCACATGATACTTTCAATTTGCATTTATTGTTTAAAACAATATTTTAATGCTTCAGTATCTACATATAAAAGTACTCTAAAGTCTAAAGTACACAAAAATCAATGATTGAATGAATTTAATGGTAATGGACATTTAATGAGGTTTGTGCATGAATTTTAAAATTGGTACTAACAATAATTTTAAAAAAAATTTATTTGATAAAAATGGTTTTTCAAACTCCACCCCAGACTTAAACTTTACTATGCCGCGGGAAATAAAGATGATTCATCGCTTTGTCGACATATACCGATTGAAGGCCGAATCGGGCCGAATGAACTAATCGTCAGGTCCAAAGACTGTCTTCGGTCAGGCTAGTGCTAGTGCGTCAAAACATCAACGAGGTCGCTTAAAAGCGATGCCATTTTAAAACATCTACCAAACATGCCAATGCTATGAGTCATTACTATTTCACGAGATAATTCACCAAGACGTCAAATTTCTTACTTTAAAAAATGTTTTCTCCTCAAAAACCATGTTTAAAGAAAATTAAAAAATGCAAGGATGAATAATTCAAATCGCAGTTTAATAAAAAAAATAATAAAAAAAATATGCACGGACCCCATTGTTCTCAATAAATTTATTCTTCCTATTATATATACTGAGGGAGTATGGAATAGAACTCTAAGCAGTGACAAGACAAAGACGCAAATGTATATTAATTCTCGGGGAATATGCCATATTTGCTTATTTATGAATTACCTATACTGACCAATTGTTATTCATTTTCAATCACTCTGTATAAGTGTAGAAATCATTTCATGTAAATGTACTTTTCATGGCTAATGTGCGATTGAAATCATAAAATAGCTAAAAATAGGTAAAATTTTAAACACGTCAATAATTCAATCACAAAATTGAAAGTGCTTATTTAAAATTCTTATTTCAATAAATTACCACACTGCGGAGTTTTGAAATCATTAAAATGAAAATTTTCAGGCATACAAAAATTATACATCAAATTAATGCTGTTGCTCGTTGCTGTATTAATTCTCTATCTGAAATTATAGAAAAAAGAGAATTCTGCTACATTGTAATTTCAAATTTTTGGATACAATTTTCTGAAGCACAGATTCTGAATTAATTAACTTTTCTATTGAATAATCCTATTTCAAAACTTTCTGAGAATGCATTGCCGAGGAAATAATTCAATTTACTCTGAAGAGGCATTAATTTATTTCTGATGACACAAAAGCTTATTTTTTTATAATTTATTAAATATTTCGAGAAGTTTATCTTTTACTAAATATTTACACGCAAAACAGAGATTTGTCACATCGATTTGGCACCCTTTATACGTACTACGTACTATTGGATGGACTCACAAAATCGTTTGCAAAATCTCATTAAAATTATTAAAGTCTTAATATTTTATCTTATTTGAACTGGTTGCATATTTTCATTCATTTGATATCTACGTCAATATGTTTTACCATTTTAACTTTCCCACTTCGTTTTTTTTGCTATTAAATATTAAAGTTAAAATACCTATAGTATAATAATTGTTATTGTTCTATTACTGGCTCTGGCTAGTTTTGTGCTCGCAATTTCTTTGCATAGTAAGCATATGGGAAAAGGAAAACAGCACAACTTTAGTCGTTTATCCGCCACACGTGACACGGTATTTACGGCATCGCCGTTAGAACTTGAAACGTGATCTGGCAAGCATAATAAATGGTAAAAGTCAAGTTTAAAAAACACATTCACGTGCATACACTACAAGAATACCTACCTACCATGGTACTAAACTAACATCCATTTATAAAAGCCACGATATCGTGGAAATGTACCTTTTGTTTTCTTGTATACCTACAAATGAAATGAACGAACCAACTAAGTTTTAACACAATCCATCCCGGTCTAGTCCGATCGCATTGCGCACGAAGTGTTTCGCTTAGTTTTACTGCGAACGTTTTGTTTTCTATTAAATGCCCTTTTGCTTCTTGTTCGTGTCGCTTCAGTTTTAGTTCCGTCAGTTCCGTGTTTTCGACTTTTGTTGGTATAGGTATAGGTATTTTGGTATTTGGGTATTTCTAATAATTTACGGTTCAGTGTCACAAATGTGCGCATATATTTTCATTTTGGGAGGAGGACTCATTGCCATACTGGAGAAAAGTTTCATACCAAAAACTTCCATGGATTTCCTAACGGACGTTGTTTCACTGATAACAAATTGAATGATCTATGTATATTGCTTTCGAACTGAGTGCGTTTTAAATTTATTCACAAACTTTCATAAAAATAATGATGATTCAATTTAGAATTCAATTTCATAATTTACGAATTTACGATATGATCAAGTATACGAAAATGTTGACTAAGTGAGGAAAGTGTGAATTTATTTATAAAATTATATAAGGTATATTAAATCAATATTAATTCCAGAGTTTTATAACGAAAAACTTTGTTCAATTATTTTCGTATCGTATTATAAGTACGGAAATTGCGTTGGCACTGAAAGGAAATTTGAATAATTTATTTTCACAGGCCTGTTATTGTTTAAACTTAATCCGATTTGCATATAGATACGGGTATGGTATATACCTACATGAATTTTAGACTAGCGTTCTATGAAATTTAATTATATTAAAATTAACGCAAAACTAATTACTTTCCTATATCGATCAGTCAAATTCACAATAGCTGTAAATCTTATTTAAAATTTATAATTAAAATTGTTAGTACATATAAGGTATATTTTGAAAACGTTCCAAAAATGTCTATTGTTGGTTTATTCTGCGACAAATTCGTCTTTTTTGCTCGCGTATGACGTTATGACGAAAGCATGACAGACTGGTGGACGCCCACGCAACATTTTTCATGTTTAACGTTTAAAGAATACAAAATGATATGTTCATGGCATGGCACATGGTAGTTGGTATTCGTGTGTGTGTGTGTGTGTTTGGGGGGGGGCACGTAGGTACTAAATCAACACAAAGAATAAAGAAATATGTGCCAGTTCCACATATATTCGCACACATTCGCAATTGTCGACTAAGGAACGGCCAATATTAATATTGCAATATTGAAATGTCAATAATGTAATACACTTTTAGTAACGTTTGCCAAAAATACAATATACTTACGTTTGTAAAAAGAAAGAAACAAATTGCCAAATTCGTGAATTGAAAGTACTGAAGAGATAAACGTCGATGAAATATTGATAAATATTCAGTGACATTGACCTAACAAAATATGTAGGTATTACTATACATATATGTACCATTAACCGTTGTGTTTATCATAATTTTATCATTAAAGCAATAATAATAACAATAACATCGGGATATCTAGCAAATGTGTTTCGTAAAAATATGGATAATGATGTAATTTATGATTAGTTGCTATAATATTAGGAATAGTGTAAATATTTCATGTTTTAAGTAGAATTATTATTGTAACGAAGGGTAGGTAGGTAATAAGTAGCACCTTGGAAAACAGTGTTAGACAAGTACAAAGCTACTAGTAAAAGAGGAAACGAAAATATGGAAATATATGCGGGAAAATTTATTGGAAAATCGAAACATTGCGTGTTTTTATAATCTCAACCTTAACGCTTTTCCGATTATAACCCCACGAGACCAACAACTGTTCACTGCTTCCTGTAAATATAGACGATACTACTCTGTTCCACATTAACCTTGCCAATAAAACACGTGAAAATCTGTTAATTTTCTACATATGAATCGAAAGTGTGTTTCAATATTTATCTAATAATTTTCATATAATATTCAAATTTAAAGGAATATTTCTAAAAATTTGATGAATTAGATTGTTTCCTCTGCCAGATTGCTTCCTAATTTTGCCATAAAGGACCCTCACACACTGTCAGTTAACCTTCAAGCCGTTTTCTTATAATATGATCGTCAGACCGCCTGCATGGTAGGCACCCCAGTTGTGTGCCTAAGAAAGTTTTCCACTCGAGTATTTTCAATCCGAGTTTTACTTTCCTGAAACTCTCAGTATACCGAATATTCATTTATCGAGTGGCCATGTTAATGGGTCTCCTGCGCAATAGTTTGCAAAGAAAAAAAATCACAGCTTAATTTGGACCATTTTTAACCCGTTCTGATAATTTTTAATACCGGCCATGGTCCGATTGCTTAAGAAAAATAAGTTTTTAAGATGTAAATCTCCATGGCCACACGATAAATAAATTTACTGTATAGTAGTAGGCATTAAGCATTTACCCAGGTATTAAGTTTGTTAATTTAATAAATATAAATCTGGTGCACGAAAACACTCAGATTTATTTTTAGGCTCATCTCGTACACATATTTCAATTCTCTTGAGTAATTTTGTAGCAACCTTTAACAACATTTAGCTACGTATTATATAAACGTTCATCGTTTATATTTATTTCCATGTTACTTACACAGTTTTCCATTTCGTGGCCTAGTGTTAGCGTTAGGCGCCTGCATGCAGCCTGCCTAATGAATACTTCAAGTTATTAAACATTAAGGTAATTCATACGAGTGCTTTTCATCGAACTTCCCATTCAGGGTTCATGCAGCTGCTACCCTTTTAACACTCTCATACTACATACTTCACAACTTTATCTGCATTAACATCCTCACCGTATATACCTATTCATGTGATTTGTATGAATTTGGTTATCGGACGCAGCCCTTCAGCGCTTTACTTCAATATAAATGAAAACTTCATACTTCATGAATTATTATTAATTAATAATCAGTTTTCAGTTTGTCGTTAGCACGCGTAATATTACGAGATGGATGTTACATTTAGATTGAATTTAGTATTTTATAATGATCTTGCCGGGAAATTAATTATGTTGAAAGCATGAAAATAGCGAAAACTTTGTTATTAGTTAATTAACGAAGCAGTAATTTTTACAAATTTGTTATTAAATTAATAGGAATATGAAAGGAAGACAAATACGCAGATTTCACCAGCGAAACGTGAAGTTGGTAATATTAAAATTGCGGTGGATTTAATAGTATTATAATCAATTACTGTCAAAAGGAACGTTTTTAATCCACCTATCCACGCGAGTTTTTTATAGGACGAAAATAAGATAAACAGCTCAATTTTTTTTGCTTGCAGCTCCGTCTTATTTGAAATATTTATATTTCATCCACTCACCTGCCCTAACACTTATTTATAATTAGTAAACTTTAGAAATTACGTTAGAAATTTCGTGGAAATATAAAATATAAACAGCAAGTAAAAGTTTTTACGTTTATTTCATAATTCTTGGGTTCTTGGTAGTCAATCTAATTTAACTTGATATAAAATAGCTTTTGGCTTTCATATATACGAACTTTACAACCTTAACAAAAATGTTTGAAGATCAAATTAGTTTTTATTTTGTTTCCATTTTGGAGTATATAGGTAGCTGGTCTAATGAAAGAGAAAGAGTCGTGTCGTTTCTTCACATTTAAATCACTCTATACCATTTTATAAAAGTAGGAGCACCATAAAACTATAATGCAGCACATACCTAGTTTGTTTTGGTGTAGCTTTCATTCAATTTTAACGTAGGAAGCCATTATGACAATCTGCTGGGTTCGTGTAATCTGAAACAGAAACCTAAACTAAATAAGTTTAAATGGCAGTTGCATGAAAATGAACAAAAAAAGTTTCAAAGTTATTTTTATAGGTTTTATTATCTACATGCCGCGTTGCTTTAAATATTAACTTCCTGTACAAAGTGAGATATCCTAATTTGTTTTCCAATTCATAAATTGTTCCAGTGAGCTTTTGCAGGGGTGGATTAAGACACCGTGGGCGATCGGGCTGTTTTCCGAAACCCCCAAGGTTCACGGGCCGAATTATTAATTTATACAGTCCCGCTTAATCGCTTCAAAATTAAGTCGCCAAAAATAATAAAGAGCCGGCAAAAATTATTTGAAATTAAAGGGCCTATTTTATACGTCGATCCGCTCTTGAGCTTGAGGCTTAAGTTTTTCTCTCAGTGGTTACCTAATCATTAATGAATTGCAATGTTAAACTCGGAGACTTCTCAGCAATTGAAAATTTTAAATTTAAACTTTTAAACTTAAAAATCGAGCATATGAAAATGAAAAAAAATATACCTTATCTATCTAGTTCTTGTCATGAATAATTAAACAAATTGTAAAGGAAGGAATGGACTAATGGAATACGTTAAATTAACTGTTCCAATTGTTTTGTTTCATTATGAAAGCAAATGAAAACAAAAACTAAACTAACGACCGACCTATGCCAACGTAAAACAATATGCACCCACACATATTTACGAACGTCATTCTATAGGTATTGTATTTGGACAAACACTTTGAGCCTGGCGTTGGCCGATCCTGATCCTATTACGTTATATTTAACGATGCCCTCCCTCGAGCTGCTCAATCGGCTGTGCGATACTCTCTATATCCATTTCCTAGTTGGAGTTTAGAGTTCAAAGGGTTCTTCAACAAGATACCGATCGAAGGCGTACATTTACCATATATTCGGTAGATTTTCATCATATTCCGCATAATCCGCCGCAAAATTACGGTCTTGGTTTATAATTTACAAAAAGCAGACTCTCCAGTGTTCATATCTTCGTTCTCGCCAACGCTGTCATCGATAGAGGCGCATTTCACGTTCCATTTATCAAAAGGCATCGATTATCATATCATGTCTTTTTCTGGTAATCTGTCATGTCCTTCAAAAGGTCCTTTCCAACTTTAACAATTGCCCTCTCCTCTGCATTTATTTATAGGACTTTTCAATACATTGTGCCTGAAAAAGTTGTTTATAGGTTTTAATTAATGAAGTTTTAATCTTGTTACAGGATTAAGGATGGCACGACGTAGGAAACAGAAGCATAAAATTTTCACAAATTAAAATCGTCGATCGTCGCTGGATTCCATCCATACATTGTTATCTACCTATTACAAAACAAAGAAGGAGCGGAAAAGTATAGCAAAACATGGATCACAGCGTTAAGGCGATGACGTCTCCACGTATAGTGGCGCGCGTATTGAATCCTCATCGATTCGAAAACGACGAGTTGGAACTGCTCTATCAGCGATATATCTGCAAGTTACAGCATTCGAGCGTTGCCGCAGTTGTTGCACTTTTTGTCATTTTGACTGCAATTCTGGCCAATTTGGGTTTGGTTTATTCACAGGCTGCCACTGCACAGGTAAAATTATTTATGTCTATACTCTGAACGTAAAAATGTAAATATTTTATGAACCTGAATTAGAAGTAAGTTTGTTAATTGCTTCCAACTTTCTTCCTCTTCAATTAACTGCTGCAACTCACAGCTACAAGAAGTTTGTGATGCGATTAAATTGAATAATTATAATTACAGGTCGTTTATCATGCAGCCCATTGCATACTGTTCGGCATCCTGTTGGGATTTCTACACACGCGATTGATGCAAGACGCGTACCTGTTGTGGGTGTGCTACGCAGTGCTCTTCTTCCTGGCGACTTTTTGCGCTTTAGCGTTGCCCGCCTATGGCGGTGTGACGGCACACGTTGCTGCTGAAGGTGTTTGGCAGGTGGTGTTTGTCGTCTTCCTCGCCTACGCAATGATGCCACTCAAAGCATGGGTGGCGGCACTATTCGGTCTTCTTTTATGTTCTGCTCATATCGTCGTTGTCGTTGTGTTCGCAAAGGATTTTCCACATTTGTTATATCAGCAGGTAAAATGAAAAATAAAACATTTCTATTTTATTAAGTTTATGATACAAATAACAAATATAAGATTTTTCTTTACTCATGCATATTTCATAAAAATGCATGAAACATCGACATATCATCGGGGAAATGGGATGCTTTGGAAAGTATAGTATTAAACCTTACAGACGAGAGGTAGATTAAATTGTGTTAAATTATTAAAAGCCAACGGACATCAAACGAGTATTTTATTATCGATAAAAGCGTTGTATGTTGTGAAGAGGATGCTGGACTATTTTCCTATTCCATAAAGAAGCAAAGCATTTTTGTATGCCTGTAAACTAGTGACCTGTTTGATAAAATATGGTATATCGAAAAGAATAGATTGTATTGGATAATTTGTTATCGGGAAAGGAAATTGATTTTTAATGTACTATGAAGAAATTGATAAAAACACATGTTTCATTTCCTATAAAAGACTAGATCCTGACGAAATGATATAACCCAGTATAATGAACGTTTTTACGGCTAAAATACTCCGTGGCGTTTTTTCTCTCTCAGTAATTTCATTAATCCATTAATACTGGTTAATTTAATTAACTTCCGAAGGCTACAAATGAATTTGTTTGAGGAAGATTTACCTAAGGTTCAAACAAAATCGAAAGAGGAATTTTCAAATAATTTATTGATCGACATACTTTTAGTTAGAGAGCTAAAATACTGCATCAATAAAGTAAAGAAAAAATGCCATATAATTATAATAGCAATATTTATTTTAATCACAATTCAGTTTGACAAACGGTCATTATTAATTTGTTCTAGTTATTTTCCATCGTGTAGAGTAGACGTTTCGTTTCGCAATTAATATATTATATGCATGAACGGGTTTTGCTAGGAGGCTATTGGAAGTAGCGCTGCAAGTCCAAGGATTTTTCATCAACATTATAAATTAACATAAATTTAGAAACTACAAAAGTAAGCGACAAACGCATCAGCTTCATATTTATGCTTATAATGTCAAAATGATGCATTTCCTTTGATTGTACAGTAACTTTTAACATTAACTAACTTCAGGAATGGTCCTGTTTAAAAATTACACGTATTTAAGGTATGCTTTTTCGGGAAAACTTATAAAATTTGAATAAACTCAACAAGGGAACGATTCAGACAATTCGTAGCGTAACTTTGGTTTAAGTAAGTTACAGAAGCAAAAATTGTTTTACAAATTCCTCAAATCGTATGCTACAAGCGCAATATTAACGTTAACCCTCATGGTTTTGTCCTGTTTTCTGGTTTTGTAACAGTGCATCCTGTGCCGCCTTTGTAAAATGGTACAACAAAAAAGTTAGCCCAGCACTAATAAATCGTAAACTTTTCCACTTTGCCATGCCACTTTTGGGACGCTCCGACACTTTTGGTAAAACTTGAAAGTTTTTTGCGTGTCGTCCCTTATTTTTTCTGTTATCGTTTTCGTTATTTAATGTCCTATCCGTTTCATAACATATTAGTGAGACTGTCACTGTCTCAACGCAGTTTGAGAAGAAAAAGTCGAAGTGTATGTATATGTAGTGTAGTATAAAGTTGAAGAAAACTTTATTATCATACAAAGGTTCCTACTTATTATACATTTCGCTTACAGAAAGTCAGTGAGTGGATGAATAAAAGGACAAATTTTAGGAGAAAAGAAAAGACGTTCGAAAAGGTTGTTGAAAAATCCGTTTTCATTATGTGTTATTTGAATTTCTCAAATTCTTCGTTGCCAAGTTTCTTTTTCAAATGGAAATAGTCAGGCGTGAGGTACTTTTGTACATGACAAGAAAAATTAATAAAACCATCGGAAATTAGTAGGTGCCTTCGACTTTATAAAGTTGTAAGCAAAAACTCAGTGGCGGATTTAGGTAATGTTGGGCCCTAGGCAACATTTTCATAATGGCCCCCCATTAAAAATATAATAATATAAAATTTGATTGAAACATTGATCGATAATGGGCCCCTTTAAGCCTGGGACCTAGGCAAATGCCTAAACTAGACATTTGAATGCATTATTATAGGCTTGTTTGTATAGGTATATAATATAAATATAGCTTTCATTCATCTGGTACTTGAATTAAAATACTTTAACAATAATAATATTACTAATGTCAATTGGTTTGAGCGCCAGCAAATATAATAAATATTTATTATATTTGCTGGCGCTCAAACCAATTGACATTCGTGATCTTCTATAGCGATGCTGGCTATTTCAATTGGTACGACGTTTAGGCACTTAGATGGAGTAATTCATCGCTCTGCTTTGTCATTTAATTACGTCTCAGGAACAATTTCAAGTCTCGACCATATAAGTGCCAACTTTGGCTCGATCATTGGGCATCTTCTCCAAAGGCATACTGATGAAGGCTTATTGCCCGAAACAGCTGTATATGGCTGGGGAGGTGTTGAGTGTTCGAGTCACTGTTGCACTAGTGACTAGATTAACAGAGGCTAAGAAATTGTTCTGAATACTTATTGACTAACGTGTACCGCCATTGTAAGCATTAAATTGGGTGAAATTCCCTCTTATTCGCATTATTTATTTAATAATAATATTGACAAAAACGAAGTAAATAACTTCCAGCACCTAATTATTTTTGACTTGGTTTAAAAAAACACATGGAAAGCTTAGTTATCTTAAACCACAGGGAGTTTGCGAAACAATGAACAACTAATGAGTAATTTACGACAAGCATGAAATTAAATTTTAAATTAAATCTTTCGTTTTTTCGACTTAATTTTCCGTAACGCCGTGGAAAATCATAATCCTTAATCTCTTAAATGTTAATAAAGAATGAGAGATTGGTTCATTGTTAAACACATTGTTTTATTGTTTTATTTTTGGAACTCGTCGTTTTATTTTTGAAAGCCCGTCGAAAACTGCATCGCCAACTGGACACAAGCCGAATCACTTTTAAAATAATTAATTATTAATTTACACTAAACCGAAATTTGCAATTAATAAATTAATCATTTAAATTAATTAATTCATTTCACGTTCGTCATTTTAAATAATTCATTCCCATTTGGAATTTGTAACGATGACTTAATAATATCAATTTCAATTTGAAATTAATATGCATTCATCAATTCATTCCAAATTCGTATCAAAGAATCGCCGCATCAGCTTGAAATAAATAAATTTAAATGTGTTTGTTGGAATTACAAGTATTAATATATTTATTTCTATCGTGGTGTTAGATTGAGATAGATGATACTAAGTGTACAGCTCATATATTTATTTAAATCTAAAACTTTTAAAGAAATGCAAATTATTTACTCATAATAAATTCTATCAAAATAACTTCTTCAATTAATTAAAATATAAATTGGTTTGCTAAATATTTCTGTTGCTTAATTAATTAAGTGCTTACTGAATAACAAATTTTTCTCTTTCAGATAACAGCCAATGTAATCGTCTTCGTGTGTGTGAATACTGTCGGGATCTTCATGCACAATATGATGGAACACGCGCAAAGAAAAGCTTTTCTTGATACGCGAAATTGTATCGCAGCAAGATTAGAAATGGAAGATGAAAATGAAAAATTGGTAAAAAAAACTGTTTTATTCATTCGAATATAACATATTTATTTTCTATTAACGTTTTTGACAAATTTGCATAGATACAGTGGCGGATTTAGGTAGGGCCCCCATTAAAAAGTATAATAATATAAAATTAAAATTTGATTGAAAATTTGCTCGATAATGGGCCCTTTTAAACCTGGGCCCTAGGCAAATAAATGCCTCATTTGCCGCCTATTGGTAAATCCGCCCCTGCGTAGATATATCGAAGCATGACCCAATTTTTTTGCTATTTAAAATTTATTGTTTCTCTAACATTTTAAAACAAATACTTTATACGTTCACCTGCCGCTGTCGAATATCCCAGAACAGCAAAAAAACGAAAGCCAATTAATAGATCTAAGTGATTATTTATCTCTCGACATTTACGATTTAACACATTCAGATAAAATAACTGAACAAACTTCTATTAATAAACGAGAGAGCAAACAATGTCTAATAGCAAATTTTACGAAAAACCGTGTTTTTTTTTATTTGCTGGCGTTTAACATATTTTTCAAAATATCGACAAATCTGTTTTTGATTTCAATCTCAATCTAGATTTCTATGCAAATCGATTTGTTACTGCGAGGTTCGACTTTAACCGCGCAGAGAAAGAACAAAATGTAAATTTATACCAGCATGCATTCATTAATCAAACTAATTTACTAAGCCATTCGCTATTCGGTCTTTTATTATAATCAATCCAAAGCTAATTATGCCTTGTTTGTAGCAGTCACAACAAAATTCTTTATCGATTAATTGTAGTCGTAAGTTTTAACGATTTCGTTTATATATTTCTTACCTTGGACTTACAGGAACGATTACTGCTATCGGTATTACCTCAGCATGTCGCCATGGAAATGAAAAACGATATTATATCGCCGGTGGAAGGACAATTTCATAAGATTTATATACAAAAGCATGAGAACGTCAGGTGAGTGTGGCATTTAAATTATTTTCGCTCTTTTCGTAGGTTTCGTAGTATTAAAGAATTTATTTATAAAATCAATGCTTTAGTCGGAATTTTTCCCAAGATAAACCAGACGACGACGACTCATTCACATGTAGCTATAGCTAGATTAAAAAGGAGCAGCCACCCTCGCAGTAAAAATGTCATAATGTAGCAATGCTTTAAGGAGGGACAAGGGTTACGCGTCTGTCTAGTCACTAGTGGCTATCGTGCAGGACAGAACTCCGTACGTACATGCTCACAAATTGGTATTTAGGGTCGAAATGGTTACAAGGATTTCAACCTTCTCAGCAATAAATGATACTACTTTTCGATATCGGCTTCCTATCTATATCCAACCTATATCAGTTTAGTTGGGTTGAAGTATTTAAATACATATATAAAAAGGAAAACATTACAGTCCCATAAAAACGACTGGTTTGCCTCTGTGGAAATTTATATCTCGGAATATCGGAAATGATTTCAGATTTAATTTACTGGAAGCGGTGATTTAAAGACTTTCATAAGAAATATCAACTTGCCTTCTGAATTTGTTGGATTTTTGATTTAATGGCTTTTTGTCTCTGTTTGTTTTTTAAAATAGCATATTGTTCGCGGATATTGTGGGCTTCACTGTGCTAGCATCACAATGTACCGCACAGGAATTGGTACGATTGTTGAACGAACTTTTCGGACGTTTCGATCAATTGGCCAATGTAAGTACATATTCTATTCATCTATAAAATTCATGCTTATTGATTTTTTTATTTTTTATTTTTTTGCTATAAAAAGGATAATCACTGTTTGCGAATCAAAATCCTCGGCGACTGCTACTATTGTGTGTCCGGCTTGCCGGAGCCTCGTTCCGAACACGCTCATTGCACAGTCGAAATGGGTCTCGACATGATTGATGCAATCGCCAGTGTAGTGGAAGCGACTGATGTGCAATTGAATATGCGAGTGGGCATCCATTCGGGACGAGTCCTATGTGGCGTCTTGGGGTTGCGCAAATGGCAGTATGACGTGTGGTCGAACGATGTCACGTTGGCGAACAATATGGAAGCGGGTGGTGAACCCGGGTAAGCTGCTACATACACCTGCATTTAAATCTGTTTCTGACGAGACGAAAGACTGGAAATATGTATAACAAATAAATGTTCATTACAGACGAGTACACATTACACAAGCAACATTAGATTATCTTGGCGGAGAGTATGAAGTTGAAGCCGGATTGGGTTCTAGTCGTAATCAGTATTTGCGGGATCATTGCGTCACCACGTACTTTATCGTACCGCCGGCACGCCGCAGAAAGGTATTTATTTTAATAATTGTCGGAGAAAGTCCCGATGTTAACACTGAAGAAAGAGATTCGAGGTATTTAACGATCCAGTCCCTAAAGTTTAAACATGTTTATTGTTTTATTGTGGCTTGGATGACTTATTCCCAATTTCAATGTTTAATTGAACCATCCACTCAATCCAAATTGATGTTATTTTGAATCAAAACAAAATTTAAATCTTGTTAAATGAATGTTGCCCACTGAATTGTCCCCCTTTTTTTTCTCTCTCCGAAATTAACGAAATTTGCAGTAATTAACAACAATTCTTTTGGGTGCAACTAGTAATTGCGTACGGTTGGACAAAGCAAGATACCAAAAACTAACATAGGTAGTAAAGCACCCCCTTTTCTTTGTGACTAACCTGCATACCCTCCCCCGGCACATTCCGGCGGATCTCTTCCAGCCACTGTTGTTCAACACGCTGCAGGTTCGATCGGCGCTCGGTGCTGCCCAGAGAAGAAAGCTCAGCTTTAAGAATGTCTCCAACGTCGTGGTGCAGCTCCTGCATTCGATTAAGTATTCAATGGAAGTACCCTTCAGTAACATGGCGCTTCAGCCTCAGGATATGAAAAACGCCAACGCCAGGAAGGTGAGTTTGACGTTCTATTAACGAAAACAAATTTATTTATAAAGATGCATATTAATATCGATCGAATTCAGTGTAACAACAAACAACTAGAACAAATTTACTTCTTGCACTTACAAAATTACAAATAATATCTAATAATGCGTTGTCACCCTAAAAAAGTAACAAAACACAAATACGCATAAACTTAAAACAATCGGTGCATGTAACTGTTGTATTGTTATTGTTGTTTTTAGGAGTTAGTGGTAAGTGTATATTTACTTTAGGTAAATTTGATCGTCGTTTAAGAATTATGTTCTTTTCTCACACTCGAGAATCGAGTAGAGTATGAGCGCACTCTGCACGAACACCATACACACAGCAGTCCGTTTCTTGTAAAGTTGTAAAACGAGCACTTTGCAACGATTCACTCACTGTATTAGCACTCTGCCAAACGAGACTTTTAATTTTAAAAACACTGCCGGGGCCGTGTTTGGTGTAACTGTTTCCGCTTGTAGGTGCTAGACCTGCAAAGAGCGCTGCACGCGGATCCGCCGACCACTGAAACGCCAGAGCCGGCCGATTCTAAAGTGAGTTTTCCACCATAACAAAAAAACTACATTATCAAACAATTACATATAACGCGAGGCAAGATATTATTTTATTTTTTCTTTATTTCTAATTTTATAATAGTAAATAATAGTATAGTTAAATGTGTTTTCGCTTTTTAGTATACGGGCTTTAATATGCTTTATGGATAGATATTTGATTTAAAAAAAAAGAGAAATAGTTTTGCTGACTGAAAATATTTGCTTGTAATTAGGTTTAGGTTTTTACTAGGTTTTAATGTTGTTTTCATGTGTAATAGGTATGCGTCAACAATGCGGCTATTGGGCCAGTTGTTGTCATCGACACTGTAGTCGAAGTGAGTTTAGATTATGAAAACAAAATGCTTTTTTGAAGTTTTTCATGCACAAAAAACATAAAACATAAATTCAATACTTTGCACCAAAAAAAAAAACAATGCTTCTTTTGTATTAAAATTCTCTTCAACATATTCTATAAAATGCATTCATAGTCAGCTATATTCATACATCACAAATCATGAAAATAAAATATAAACATTCACGCCAGTATTGAAATAGAGCGAAAACTTGTAGGTTGTTGATAAAGCGAAATCACCACGCGTCGAAACAGCGCCAGCAATTGTTGTAAACGAGGATCCATCGACCAATGTTCCGAAAGTGAGTCGAGATTAAACTCTTCAATGTGTGTATTACTTCTGTTTCTATATTTCCAAAATGTCTTTGACTTGACTTGATTACAAGTTAACTATCTATCTTCGATTTCGTATGTGGTCTGATTACTGAACTTCTAACTCTTTCAGTTAAGTCTGGTGGATTGGTTGTTGGCCATTCATCATCGGGTAATCGGGGGCCGTATGTTGTTGGTTACATATATTGTCAATCAATCAAAACGTTAAATTGGTTTTTCATTTCCATTTTCATTTTCAAGCGCCTTTTTCATTTCGTTGCCAGCGAAGCGAATGCTGTTCATTTCATTGCGCCTGGCCGCCATTTGCATATTGACAGGTCATTTGCATTTTTGCAGTCAATCACTGCTAATGCACGGAACTTAATTGCAATTTCCTATTGGTGTTCTGTAATTTACCATTACGGATTCCAATACTTGCTGGATTCGAAACTTTAAGGAAATTGAAATTTACTAATTTCCGTTAAAACACCTTCTATCTACATGTTTTATACATTTTGCTTACTCTTTGGCTTTTTCAACTAAAACGAAATTGATTTGCTTCGTCGTTGATGCGTTTTAGATTAACTTATTCATATCTAACAATTTTCTCTAGAACAAGGTGACTGAAAAGTTCAAGAGACCATTCAAGAAACGCCACTCAAGCGTCTATCATCAGCCGTCGAACAGAGTGAACAAGTATCTCGCACAAGCAATTGAAGCTCGCAGCGTAGACAGGGAAAAGTCGAACCACGTGAACCTCTTCACTCTATACTTCAAGGATAGCTCCAAAGAAAATCAGGTATTGAATGTTGTCCCCGGCCCCAACAGTCACGACTCATTTAACATAATCGATAATCACTTAATGCTAATAATATCGTCTTTCCAGTATCATGACGATATCGACGTCGGTTATAGTTCCTCGTTGGCGTGTGCATTAGCGTTACTAGTCCTTTTGGGAGCATTACAGGCTGTAGTCCTGCCACGTACCATAATCCTATTGTTGCTGTTCCTCACGGCATTCGTATGGATTTCGGTTGTACTCATGCTATTACTCGCAGTCCGTCTTAGATGGATTCTATGGGACATTTCGCAAAGTTTCGTGCTCCGCTTGGCAATTACCGTATTCACAATTGTTCTGATTTACACGGTGGCTCAGGTCAATGTGGTAAGTTATTGTTGTGTTAGTGCAGCTGTAGATGATAGCTACGACGTGGTTGATTGGAATTTGCAGTTTACGTGTCGATCGGATGTACCGTGCGTGTCACCACATTCGACGACCAACGTGACTCTGGACGGTGGGACCCTGGAACGTGATCATCGAGCTTGTCCGCTACCACAGTACATTGTCCTCTCATGTGCATTGGGCTACTTGGCGGTTGCCCTTTTTCTTCGATTACCAATTATCTTGAAGACCACGCTGCTTGTCGTCATGTCCACCGTCTATATTCTCTTGATTGAATTGTCGCACATAGACCTTTTCATATGTTACGATCTACGAGTCAAGTATGAACCGGAATTTCTTACAAAACGTATGAAAACTTATGAAATGATAAATTGTTTTACAGATCGGTAATACCGGCGCACGTACTGAGTGTTGTCGAAGTTCTCATGTTTGTGCTCGCCGTTTTATTACATGGTAGACAAGTTGAATGGACAGCGCGTCTCGACTTCTTGTGGCAGATACAGGCGAACGAAGAGAAGCGCGAAATGGACGCGCTTCAGCATTCCAACAAGCGAATTCTGTTCAATTTACTGCCGGCGCACGTAGCCACACACTTCTTAGATAACCAATTCCGAAATAACATGGTGAGTTAAGTGCTTTTGCTAAAACCCGCATCTCGCTTTTAATTCAAGACTCAATGCCGCTTTCTCATTGAATATGAATTTTCACTTCACTTTTTACTTTAATTCCATTATCTTCACGTCTCATCTAAATACGATCTTTTTGTATTGTGTAGCCTGTACGTACAATTGTCGCTAGACTGGCACGTAATTGTCCTTTCAAAACAGTTACACTTAAATCGCGAAGGAAATCAACGTATTTTAGTTTAATCTCCGCGAATATCGTGGGATGACTGTGATAACTATTTGATTTTCTTCCGATTTTTCCAAATAGTTTTGTTTTTACGTGTCTTTTTTGTATTTCTCATATCGACTGATGCGAACAACTAAAAGAAATTCGATTAAAGGGCTGCACATGCATCATAAATTGAAACTCATTCTATTACAGAATACTCTATCGCAGGAACTCTATCATCAGAGTTACTCTAGGGTCGGTGTTGTATTCGCATCGATCACAAACTATCACGAATTCTACACGGAACTAGACGGTAACAATCAAGGTGTCGAATGTTTGCGATTGTTGAATGAAATCATTGCCGATTTCGACGATTTATTGAGCGAAGAACGTTTCAAGTCGATTGACAAGATCAAAACCGTCGGCTCGACTTACATGGCTGCAGTCGGTTTGATGCCCGAATTGCGCATTTTAGATGACGACGAGAGTACTGCAGGTTTGCACTTAAGTACTTTGGTTGAATTCGTGTTTGCCATGAGGGATCGTTTACTGAACATCAATGAGAATAGTTATAATAATTTTATGTTACGTGTTGGTAAGTGCAATTTGCAAACGAGAATTTCAAAGTATTAATAATTTGCAAATGTTCCCAAACAGGAATTAATATAGGACCGGTTGTGGCTGGTGTTATTGGTGCTAGAAAACCGCAATACGATATTTGGGGAAACACCGTGAATGTTGCAAGCAGAATGGATTCAACTGGTTTACCTAATCACACTCAAGTTACCGAAGAAGTTTTTCAAGTGTTAAAAGCGTACCCGTATGAATTTCAGTGTCGAGGAAAAGTGAAAGTAAAAGGAAAAGGTGATATGACCACGTATTTTCTCATCGATCGCAAGCAACCGGGCACGATAAGGGTGGAGGAATTAAACAACTTCCGAAATAACGGGCCTGGTAATAATAATGCGATCGGTAAGTTCGAAAACAATCGCTTTCAATACGCTTTCAATGTAGTTTTTGTTTCAATGTTTATTCCAGAAGCAACACTTATTGGTTAGAATATTGGGTTAAAGCAAGCAAAACAAAAAATAAGTGTAGTTGTATTATTTTTTGTTTTATTTCACTTATATTTATCTTTTAATGTATTGTAAGTACAAAGTTTGGTTGTTACAAATTGTGAGCTTTGTGCACCAATTGTAGATGTAGTTTTTGAAAGTTTCATCGTTACGCGGAACACTGCCAACATTCATACACAAAATGAAAATTTGCCAGTTAAAATTGAAGAATACTTCTATTGAAACTTTGAAAAGTGGTATTGTTCCGCCTTATTTAATTTGCAATGCACAAAACTTTATAGTTTAGTACGTTTTTTTTTCTCTCACTCAACGATTGTTTGTAGCAAATGTTTGTAAATTAATGTTTTATTGTTTTAGCAATGAACAATATGTACGGCGGTGTTGCAACGCCGTTGGCACTATTACACAGCGATCTAAATGGCGGTCGCAAACATCCCCAAGTTCACCAGAATCGCAACAGTTCACGCGAGGACACATTCGGTATGCGAAACGCGATGCGACTACCGCCCCTGCGGGAAGCCTGTCATCGGGAAATGAACATCGGGTGCGAAAACGAACCTCTCTTACCTCCAACAACTCACTCGAAACCGAGACCCTCAAAGTCGATGACAACCAAGCACGAGCCAGACATATCAGCACCCCCATTGCCCCCGCACAAAGTATTGTATCCCAAAGATATGAAATATACACCACCATGGCCACGACCCGCTCCCAATCCATACTCCAGTTTATCACCTGTAGAATCGAAACCGTATTTGAAACCGTTGCCAAAACCACCGGGAAAGGAATCGCCGAATCGGCATCGAAAGAATTTATCGGCAACGAGTATACAAATACAAGTACCAATTGCTACTAGCAGCAAAATTGCGACACCAGAAATGCGGAATAAGTTTCAACAAGCAAGGGTGAACATACCAAACCACAGTCCGTTACGACATAGTCCATTGCTTCAACGACATTATTCCGATGAAAGTTTGGGCGGTTTGGTCGGTGGATATGCACCGACAGCACCTCAGCGTATACATAGTTCCGCCGATGAAATTAGTTCACTGAACCATTCTCCTAGCATCAGCAGTAGTGACGAAAGTTACAGTCGAACGACTGATGCTGATGCATCGCCTTGCGTGTCACCTCCATTACCCGTCACCGATGCTCAGCAATTTATATTTCCGTCAGACATTCAAGTCAATCCGTGTTCGAGTCCCGAAACGTCGCCCCGAGCTTCGATGGACTATATACCGCCGAATTGTTCGCTACGGAACAATTCGACAGATCGTAAAAGAAACAATTTACCTCCAGGTGCAATTCTCGCATTGGCAACAACTTGCAACACAATGGATTCGTCAATAATAACGAGTCCGCCGATGCTGGACGGTGAGGACAGCTATAGAGGCGAAAGTTGTGCAAGTTTTGAATTTCTCACGAAACCTAAGAAGCCAGCGTCGTTAGTCCGCAGCAGTATACAGAACGGAGCTGTGAAGAAGTTAAATCGAAGTTTGGAGAAACGTACACGCAACGATTCCGACTCGATATTAGAATGCAATAAAGTGTCAGCGAGCAGTTGCAAACGATCGCCGAGTTTCAAGGAGGCCGAAGAAATAAAAGAGCTTCTAATGAATGACTATGCGAGCAGTGAACGGGGATCAACAAAAAAAGATGGTTCTTGTCAGACTGATAAAAAAGATATGCGAAGAAATAAACTGTCGCCGAATGCCAAAGTTAATAATACCGATGAATTTGTTGGACCGTTCGAACGCGAGATACAAAAACTTTTAGATGAACAAAACTTGATGCAGAATATCCCGCCGAAACTAGAAGTGACGCAGTGCAACAAGGATATATCCCTGGAACCGTTAGTAAGGTATAACAACAATCATCAGGTTGGTTTGGCTGCCATACAGGCGCTGGCGTTAGGATTACGCGTGAATCCGACGGGGAGCGTCACCCTTCAATGTATGACCAACCCGACTCACGTAGTAAGCAGCAAGGAGGGGTCTCTAAAACGGGGTCCGTCGCCCCAAGGACCGTCACAGAGCTGTAAACTGCAAAAGGTTTCACCTCTAGACAGGTACCTACCTAGAAAATCATACCGACATACCTAGCGAATCAAAACTAATAGTGCATGGAATGACAGAACAAATTGCAAATCAAATCACTAACAAACAATTAATAGCTTTTACCAAATCAACATCATCAAATAATATACTCCATGCTGCTTGCTAGAGCACACTTTCACCAGCTTTTTGTAGTAGCCTTTTCATATCAAAATTTATTCATCACCTTATTTATATATCATAATTGTTAACCTGGGGGTAAAATTATTTTATTTATATTTATAATTTCATTAACGTGTTTTGTTTCCCACATAGAAGTCCCAATGATAAGACTGATGAGGAGTTTGATGAGGAAGCTGAACATGAGTGTGAAGATTGTGTTATGATTGAAGTTACCAGAAGAGATGATGACACGGACTTGGAGAGTTTCGAACATGCAGAGAGATTGGCACAACAAGAACAAGAACAGGTATATTGATGAATGATAATTTTGACTTGTTAATTATTAATGGCTGATTGATTGCTCTTCAAGCATATCGATAGGGAATTGGTAAGATTTCAATATTAATTTATGTTTATCCCCTTTTTTTTGTTAAACCGTTGTCTGTTTTTTTTAGGAAGAAGAAGTTAAAAGATTGTTAGAGGAAAAAGTACAAGAGAAACTGCGTAGTTTAGAAGAAGAGTCCGAAAAGCGTAATGTTAGTGGTGGCGGGGGTGGTAGTCAATCAGAATGGAGCGAGGATGAAGAGGGTGGTGCATCCGAGCCATTACTAAATGATCGCGAGTCGACTGGGTATACCACTGATGATCCGGCGTTGGAAAACATTTCAATGCTTAATGAAACTGGCCTTACGGACGCGGAAGGTAAGGATAATTACATAATAGAAACACAGAGATGATGCAGACCCCTGTTTATTGACATGTGACATCGAACAGTTACTTTTGTGGACTTAATAGTTGTTTTACAACAAGTCATAGACGATTATATTCCAAGTTTTAAAAAAATGCAAAAATATGATTTGACCACATCCACATGGACTATTTAGCCTGACGTAACTTGGACGTAGAATTGCAACCGTTGCGACAAGGTTTCTTTACATTTTATTATTTTACGTAACGTCGCACATTTCAATATGTTTTTGATTGATACGTTTCTTGTGTACTTATATTTAGGAGCGTTGAGTGATGTAAATTCGGCATATAATGATCACAACCACGATCCCGACATGGACGATAACACGTCTATGTCTTCGCGTGCTTCTTCACGAATCTTCGATTCAGATGCGATGATGTCATTAGATTCATTAAGCGCCCTGTACGACTCCGAATACGATAATTGTTATAGAACAGACGACGATTTAAACGCAATGCCTGATTTGGATAGACTGAATTACTTCTCAGTGCCTGTGAACGAGGTGCACTTGGCGAATATCCGTTCAATGAGCGAAAGCATAACAAGAAACTTCGGCCAACCGCGCAGTGAAACAGATCCAGAGAGCGATGTCTGAAGCAATTAGGGAATAAAATTTGGCGCATTGGCATATCGGTAAGGTAAGTTTTTGTACATTTATTACGTTGTCGGTTCGTAATACGGGGATTAGAATATCGTCATCTCAATGTTTTTGTGATATATTCATATTATTAACGGTCATAGATACGGTAGTCTTGTCATGACGATACTTCCCAAAAGAAAAATGTATAAAAAAAAAAACACTGCAAACGCTGAAACTAATAATAACTGTTACTATCTTAACTATTGGATTATACTTGAATGATGAAACTAGTTTATACTGCGAGTATGTTTATAAGCGACGTTAATTATAATAGTGCTGAATGAAGTAGTGCCAACAAATACAACAATTAACGTTGATTTATACTTAATCATTACGTGCAATCGATTTACATACAACTAGAAGCTTTACGTGCTAAACCGTATCAAAAAAGAAAAACATTTGTATTGTAGATTTTTTATCGAAATAACGTTCTAAATTTTTATTAGTTTGAAATTTAACTTAGCAATTATAGCATTTAACAATAAGACATGAAGCCATTATGAAAGAAAGGGCAGAACGTTTCGCAATTTGAATGGTCAAGATCGGAAAATCAGTGCCTGTTTTTCTTACTCATCGAGTACTTAAGGCAACACTAAATGTAAATTGTACTTATTTTTATACCTTATTTTCGTTACCAAGATACGTTTGCAATAATTAAACTAATTGGAAGGCATACAGATGTTAAACGACTTACACTCATAGACATTCATCATTAACTACAACTAGATAATAGACTCATGTGTGAGATATACTCTCTTTCATGTTGTATGTCTTTCTAGATTTATTATTAAGATTATGTTTACTTATCTGTATAAAATGCGAACCTACATTTCTGTGATCACTTTAATAAGTGTATAGCACATAAATAGATATAATTAATTACCTAATTATATCTTAAATGATATAATACTTAAGAATTTTTATTATTTAATTATTATTTTAATACGAAGATCTGAGTGGTGTAAATAATACAAAAAGTGCGTAAAAAAAGAAAGCAAGTCATTTAAGGTCCGATCTTGATGTCTTAAACATGCTGCAATTCGAGCAATTCTCATTATTGTCGTATATAAATATAAGTAAGTCTTAAATTATATTATACAAGGCGATGATGATAAGTCGATCATTATACAGGATTCATATGTGTTTATATAGTAATTTATTTTAACTCATCGAAGGCAATGAATATATAATTTAAAACAAATTAATATTACATTTTCTATAAAAAATGAACATATTGTTGGTTAATTCTATTTTTATTTGAAACACATTCTGTCTGATTATGCGTGTAATGTTGAAATGTTTTTATTAATTTATTAAATGCTTAATAATGTCCTAAATACATACGTCAGTATATGTAGCATTAGCATTTAATTAAATTCATTTTTGTTATGAGAAGAATGGAACACAAATCGTAGTTATTATTAAAAGTATGTTCATGTTCAAGGATGATCAACGACAAATGAAACAAATTACTTCGGAACACAACGGCAGGAATGTAACAAATGAAAAATTAATGTGTATTTTCATGTTGCACATATCCACGACCTGGACATCAGTTGGCCTTAGCCGATTTCTTGCCTTTTTTGTTGCCTTTATTATTCCCTTTCTTTTGTACTAAAACAAAATAATTTTAGATTAACAACAAAATAGCAAGAGTATGTAAGTATTTTGTTAACTTACCAGTGGTTTCACATGGTTTAAACAATCCGGGAAAATGCCCGTGATGTTCAAACGCCGGCAACAAAACATTAACATCAATAGGACACCATTTCTTATGATAAGGATCTACAATATTAATTTGGGAACTATATTCGTGATGCAAATCAAAAACATTTGGTGATCTGCAATTAAAATGGTCAGTAAGTAATAAATTGACATCGAAGAAAGTAAACTTTACATATTATCATCAGTCTGTTTAAATAATGCAACGAACGCTCCATGTTTAAGTTCATGACGCAACAAATAAAAGCCTTCATGGTGATGTTCCAATCCAAGCACCAATTTGTACAAAACACCTAGTCCTAGATGTGTTTTAATATTGTGATGTTGCAATGCTTCCATCTTAACTTTAGACAGATTCGCGGCTTCGATTTTCACAACTTCGGATGTTAGGTAATGCGTTCTTACTCTTTGAAGCACAGATTGCGGGCGGAAATACAGGTCAGTCCATTGATTAACAATTTCCTTTTTCGTGAATATATTTGCACCGTATTTCAATTGATACTCTAATTTAGGCACTACAGTAATACCTTGCAAACCGTAGTCACATGGCGCACACGAATCTATTTTCGTTCGAACTAGAATTTTTAAGATTTTCGTGTTTCTACTCTTTCGCATTATGCTTGTTTCATCAGTACGTTGCTGTAAAGTCCATAATTTATACGCTACGTTATGTAGTATATGTTCATTGCCATCATCTGTACTTTTTCGATTTTCTTTATTAATCGGCTTGTCTTGATACGGAAAACGAAAGCCTTCCAAACAACAAAAGTTTGAGCGGACTAGAAGTTTATGGCAACGCTCATTTAAATCTATTTTTGAAATTGTTTGTTTGAGCAATGGTTTGTCGAAAAATATTACTTTTTTTATGATGGTGGTCAGATTGTCTACAAAGAAATGAATATGAACTGACCTTTATCAAATTAAAATCGAAATAGGAAATACCTTTTTGGACGGATACATTCTTTATCAATACTGGTATTGTCCATAGTTGATTCGTTTCAGTATAGTGCATGATTTTCTTCAATGCACTTAAAGATATTGCAACATCTACTGCCCCCGTTGTAAAATACTCTTCAATGTTTTTATCACTACTAACTAAAGATAAAAATTTAAAATTATTACACAAATCAATTGGTGATTGTTCAACTATAGTACTTACTTGATAATTTTGAATTATAGTTGTTTTCTGTCAGTTTCGGTAAATATTTACTGTCTAATTTAAAAGGATCAACTAGTAGAGGGGGATTATATCGACTGACAACTCCCTACGATGGAAAAAAAAAGGAAAAATAATCTCAAACGTTTAATTTAATTTTAAATCACTACAAAAATTACTTACAACATCCATAACATTAGCGGTATGGACCATTTCAATCTCAGCATCTGCTTCTGAATAGCACCACGGAAGCAAATCAACAGGAACAAAATATCTTGGCAAACTGAAAATCTTAGACAATTTGTTCATTCTTTCAGCAAGAGCATATTTATATAGCAAGTCATTCATCTTTATTCCAGATGAATAATCCTGAGAGTTCCATTTTTCTTCCGCAATTTTTAAATATTTATTATTTTCGATTGCTATGCCTGCTTTCAAATTCTACAAGAACGATTATTAGGGTATGTATATATATAATGAAGTGTATAAGAAGTACCTACATTATACAATTCCCTGTCTCCAAGTTCAAATTTGTTCAACCGTGTTCTTCCAGATTGCAATATTTTGAATGCACTTATGAGTCTCTTCTGTTCTATCGTGTTGAACTGTGACTTTTGCCTATTCTGTAAGAAATATTTACTTCCTGGATAATCATGTTTCGTTTTACATCGTTTGTTATATGATAATATTTCCAGTTTTATCTTCGTACTGTTTAATGTGCCGTTTAGAAACCTATTGATATTTGAACTCTCAAAATCTTCCTCGTTTACAAAGGCAATTGAATCTTCAAGCATGTTTTCTCTCCTAGAAGTAAGTTGTTTTGTAGCAACTTTAGTGTTAGAAATTACTGAAATACGTACCAATTTATATCATTGTATTCCTCCATTATACATATAATTATTTCTTAAATTAATTGGAAATTAATACAATGGATGGAAAGTTTCGCTATCTGGCTTTACTTTTGTTATTTTTTTGTACATAACCTTAAAAATTTGACAGCACCCTCGAATGTACTCGACTGTGAATCGTGCTCGGAAATGAACCTCATACTTCCCGCTTAATACTTTTTCTATTCTGAACGTGGCTTAAAAGGTAAGTAATAATGACGCACGAAGTAATAATAAATGACGTACGAAGTAATTTTATATTCTTCATGTGTCATTAATTATTACATCGTGTCTAATGTTTCATTATTTTGTTCGTTTTGCAGTTTTGCTCACGCACGAAATAATGTAATATGACGTACGAAGTAATAAGAAATGACGCGTGAAGTAATGATAAATTATGCACGAAGGAATCAAAAATTATTACTTCGAGCATGATTTTTCATAACTTCGCGGTAAACCTTCACGGTAAATTTGCAGACTAAAATACTATGTCCAAGATTCGATGATTCAGCCATCGAATTTTGGACACAGTATATTAGTATACAAATTTACCGTAAGGGTTATGAGGCGCGCTCATCGAACGCCATTTGTCAACAAACTTATTCAATTTGAGCGCCACCAAATCTTTACGGTGAATTGGTACACTTAAATACAGTGTCCAAAATTCGATAGTTGAATATACGAGTTGAACCATCGAATCTTGGACACAGTATTTTATTGTACAAAGTTACCGTGAAGGTTAAGGGGCGCGCTAATCGTACACCATTTGTGAACAAACGCGGCGTAGCACAGGTTTTGGAATGTATATAGAATATTCCACAATAAAGCTGGCTCCACACGCTTCTCCACATTTATGTCAATAACTAGCAAATGATAAGAGATACAGAGGAACCGATTGGGCCGTTGCATTCGTTTTACAATTCTGAATAACACTGTGAAATCCTTTTTAACGTCCTGTAACTTTGAATTTTTATTTCAAAAATTTGGGTGATATAACCCCTTTTGAAATTTTGGAACAAAAAATTAAAAGTATTTAAAATTAATTGAAATCATGTCAGTTTGTAGCTTATTTAATTCTGAATTAAGGCGTCTAATTAAATTTTAATTATTGTAATTAGTTCTCGTTTAATTGGCATTTCCTTGATATAAGGCTGGCCTCACGCTGTTTAA
>JARJEB010026668.1:0-16854 GCA_030264535.1 Liometoxenus newtonarum
GATTGGACATATTTTGAATGTTGTACCCAATAATAAGTATTCAGGTGCAAAAGACGTAGAACTGTGCACTGTCTGATTATACTCTGCGACGCATTCTTTTGCTAAGTTTGTCCATGCTCGAGTCTTTGTAGAGTTAACCTTGCACCGTATTCGATTTACTACTGTTTGATTTAGTCTCTCATGTAAGCCATTTGATTGCGGACAATCAACACATGTACCGCACACAGCGGTTCCACAATTACAAGGTGTTTTTGGACCACTTTCGACAAAATTGCTTGCCTGCACGATTCCAATACGACCTCCGCAACCAAATATACAAGCGAAGCCAAAGGAAGGACGAAACTGTATCACAGTTCTTCCTGGATCTGGAGGTGCTCATTCAACGTCATGGTGCCTTCTCCGAAGGGGAGGCATACAATCTTGCGTACGACCACTTACTGCCAGAGTACAGAATGTACATAAAAAGTCATGAGGCCAACACGCTTGAAAAACTACAAGTATTGGCAGCTGACTTAGAGGCAGTCAAGAGGGAAGACAGACAGACACGCACTATCGTCTCCACACTACAACCAGGGCCGTCGCAAGAGCCAATCCACCAAGATCATAGGCGTCAACATACTGGAAATGATCCGAAGCCGGCAGGATGTTGGCGTTGTGGGCAGCTGCACCGTTTGGGCACCGACTGTGATCAGAAGCCAGGACGGCGCAACTAAGTGAGTCACATCGTGGTGATCCCAACGAGTTCATGCTGCAGCTGAGTATATGCGGCCATGAATGTAGAGCGTTGGTGGATTCAGGGGCAGACCGATCCCTGGTCAGCAGGTCCATGGCCAGGAAGTTGGAAGAATGGGGGATGCCTAGGTATAAACAAGTGGGAAAGTTACGTACCGCAAACGGCGCGATCTGTCCGGTAGCCGATGTGATGAAGGTAGCATGTACGCTGCAGGGCCAACAGGACACAGTCGACTTCACAGTTATGAAAGGATTGACGTGCCCGATGCTCATTGGACGGGACGTGGGCCGCCGATGGGCAACTGTAGTGGATTTCGCGACAGGGGAAGTGACGGCACACGTCCAGAAAGCGAGCACTTTCATCCCAGATGTCAGAAGGATCACAGACCTACCGAAGTCAAAGGACGAACATTACCGAGCATCACATCAACCTAACCGAGAAAATGCCAATCAAACACCGATATCGCCCACTCAACTCGGCCATTTGAGAATACGTCGACGCCGAAATCGATAGAATGCTCGAAAACGACGTGGTGGAACCCTCCAAAAGTCCTTGGAGCTCACCATTGGTGGCAGTGAGAAAGAAGAATGGCAAGTTCAGAATGTGTGTCGACTTTCGAGCAGTCAATAAGATCTCGAAGAAAGACGCATACCCAGTGCCATACATTCATTGTATCCTCGACCAACTGCGTGCAGCTAAATACATTTCCACAATCGACTTCCGTGATGGGGACTGGCAGGTGCCGATGGCAAAAGAAAGTCTACCAATTACGGCTTTCACGGTACCTGGACGAGGCCTTTTCCAGTTCAAAAGAATGCCTTTTGAACTAAACACGGCCCAGCTACTTTCCAGACATCTTGACTCCATAATCGGACCAGACATGCATGGGCGAGCGTTCTGCTATCTCGACGACATAATGGTCATCGGCAGAAACTACAACGAGCACCTGGCCAACCTCAAAGAATTCTGCCACAGCCTTAAGTCCGCCGGTCTGACAGCCAACTTGGAGAAATGTGCCTTCTGCCTCAAGGAGATGAAATACTTGGGGCACATCATCACCGAAGATCACCGATCCCGAGAAGGTCACGGCGGTTGTCGACATGCCTGCACCAACAAACGCCAAGGCAATTCGACGCTTCATAGACCTGCCGGTTGGTACAGGAAATTTATCCCAAACTTCTCCACAATAACGACCCCATTGACCAAGCTCCTGAAGAAAGATGTCAAGTTCCTTTGGGACGAAAAAGCCCTGACCGTCTTTGACACCTTGAAGTTAGCATTAACACAAGCACCGGTGTTATCCTGCCCAGACTTCTCGAAGGAGTTCACCCTACAAACTGATGACTCCGACACTGAGATAGGCGCAGTTCTGTTCCAAAAACTAGACGACGAAGAACATGTCACAGGGTACTTGGCTGGATTTTAGGTGGGAAACTTATTACTGGTACTAATACTACATTACCTAATATCTACATTGCATGTGTTAACACTTTAGAACAATTTGTACATAAGTTTTGTGAAATCCTGAAGAACTAGCTTGTGAACAGGATTTCCAAACTAACACTTACAGAGATTGCCAAGGAAGGTTCGTTGTTAAATTTCCATTTAAGTCGGACGCTAATTCTTTAGGAGAATCGCGCGATCCAGCGCGCTCCAACAATTATAAGCACTTGAAAGGAAATTCAGCAAGGACAAAACACTGAAGGATTCTTACACGGAATTCATACACGAATACAGGAATTTAAACCATATGAGTAAATGCGATGAGTCTTTATCACCGGAACTTAACTATTATATGCCGAATCATCCAGTCCTAAAGGAATGTAGCTTAACTACAAAGATGCGATTTGTTTTCGACGCATCATGTGCTACCGGTAGCGGAAATTCATTGAATACTATTTTACATACAGGCGCAATTCAACAAACAATATGTACTCTCTTCTCTTGCGCTTCCGTCAACAGAAATTCTTGATGATAGCCGACATCGAAAAGATGTATAGACAAGTGTTGATCCATCCTGATCATAGGCGTTTTCAGCGAATATTTTGGCGCGATGAAGAAACTGATCCTGTTGAATGCGCTGAACTCAAAACACTGACGCACGGCACGGCACGACTAGTGCACCGTTCTTATCAACTCGCTGTTTGTGCGGACTTGCCGAGCAAGTAAAAGCAGACTACCCTTTCGAATTTGATATTATTAAGCGCGACTTTTACGTTGACGATTTAGTCACAGGCGCAAACTCATTTGAAGAACTCATCAAGTTTAAAACGAATATAAGTGCAATAATTATTAGCGCGAATATGACTTTAGGAAAATGGCTAAGTAAAAGTAGAATTGTAACTGCTGAACTTAAGAACTATATCAAACTATTTAATTTAACAAACGACGTTGAATTAAAAACTTTAGGTATACTTTGATACGCCAGGGCAGACACTCTGTAATGCGTTCAGCTTCCATTAATTTCAGATGTGAATAGGATAAACAAACTACCAATATTATCGGTTACTGCTCAACTATTTGTCCCACTGGGGTTGGTTAGTCCGGTAATAATCACAGCAAAAATAAACAAATTTTGTGGCAACAAAATTTGTCATGGGGCGAGTCGGTACCACAAGAAGTTGCGTACAAATGGGAAGGATTTAAAAATCAACCCCATTTACTCACTGCAATTAACATACCGCGTTTCTTTCTATAAGCGCAGTATGATTTTATAGAATTGCACGGGTTTGCAGGTGCTTCTACGCAAGCTTACGGGGCAAGATCGATTAACTTAGCAAATAACTTCGTCTAATCACACAAAATCGAAGGTTGCTCCGATAAAGCAGTTATCACTGCCGCGACTTGAACTTTGCGCTGCTGTATTATTAGGTGCTGCTGTATTATTAGCAAGGTTAATGAATACTGTAACAAAGGCGGTAATATTAGATGTTGAGAACACTTACCACTGGTCTGATTCAACAATCACTTTGTGCTGGATTAATTCAAATTCCAATCAATGGAAAGTTTGTGTAGCTAATCGCGTTGCAGAGATTCAAGGTACATCTCAACCAGATCAATTGCATCATGTCAGATCTAACAATCCAGGAGAACTGATCTGAAGAGACGTGTGTCCAAACGAACTAAGAGCACTAAACTTTTGGTGGTCGGGTCCTGACTGGGTTCGACCAACTTGACAACCGAGGCCTTCGTGGCAACTTATCGCCGTTTCGCTGCTCTCCGCGGAAAACCTACTGACATATACTCTGATAATGCGAGTAATTTTGTGGGTGCTGATGCTGAGTTGAAAAAACTCCTTGACTTTTTCATTTCGGAGAACAATAATATTCAAATTTTGTTAGAAAATCTAGGAGTTAATATGGCACTTTTTAAAATCAGCAAAATATCATTTAAGGCGTGTTTTGGGAGAATCTCTGTTAACACATGAAGATTTACAAACAATCATTGTACAGATAGAATCGGTTTTAAACTCCCGACCATTAACACAACTCTGATCCGAATGATCCACAAACTTTAACACCTGCCTACTTCTTGATTGGAAGATCTTTGACAAATTTGGCTGATCTAAGTTATTTTCATGTACAAACCAACCAACTGGGAGCCTATCAACATCAGCAAATCTTACTACAACGTTTCTGGCGCCGCTGGAGCAAAGAACACATCACCAGTCTTCAAACTAAGGCCAAATGGAAGTCAAATACCGTTAAAAACCGTTACAAGGCGGAGACGTTGTCATCATGAAGGAGGAAAATATTGCGCCACTACGATGGAAGGTTGCTTGGATCGTTGAGTAACATCCAGGCAAAGACGGCGTAATAAGAGTCGCAGCACTACAAATAAGCGACAAGTCCACTTTGAAACGGTCGACTACACGAATTTGTCCTTTACCAATGGAACAATGAAGATGCATGAATGCGTTAATGTGTAAGTGTAGATATCTTGATCTACTCCGAATCACGAATCGACGCATATTGAACGCCTCTCGTCCTTCAAGGCAGGCGGCATGTTGAGTGAAGGAAGCATACAAAATGTTATTTCTTATATATTAAAATTTATATTTATTATATTTGAATTTATGTACTTCATCCTGACGGCATAGGTGTGAACTGTTAATCATGTTTCATGTAGCGTGTGCGCATTATGCTTGTAAAATTACTGGAGACGAATTCAATATTGTAAATAGAGAGTCTGCTTGCTATAGCTCTTTGTCAGAGTCACTTGACTAAAGTTGATAACATTTCTGAGGCTTATTCTCCATTGAAAGCACATTTTCGCTAACTATGTAGCAAGCCAATTTCTACTTTTCATATAAGTTCTAAAGTAAAGAACTACAAATACAAATAAGTCGCACACGCTTTTTAAATTCTATTTATACGTACATTGCATTTGATTTTGTTGTTTTGTGTAAAAGAAACAGTCTTATTTAAAGAAATAAATTGGAACTAGGTCTGCTAGTTTATAGAATTTCATAAGCTAGTTGCCATATTGGGTGAAACACTCTTCATCCACAACACAGTTGTAGAACGTAAAGGTACCAATTCTTGACGTACATTCACTAGAATTTTACGATAGTCTTCAGCAAATTTCAATACTTTGTTTAAGGGAATATGTGCCAAAAATTGATTATTATTAGTAAATGTACAAAACGCTCCACTCTCCTCCCACCCCTATAATGAATCTATATTTCGGCTGGCTGGGTTATTAGATAGATAATATTTAACTGTCGTTGTTAAGCTAAGGTCGCGAGTTTTGTCCACATCCACTCCGTTTATTTCAAACCTTATTTCTTCAAACAAAAAGCAGTATGCATTTCGTGTGAGGGAAGCATTACCGGTTGGTGGAATTTCCACACTACCCTCAATAAAAACGTAACTCTTGCATGGCAATGTACACACATCCTGTTTCTGAATCAAAATTCTAACTTCATCATTGTTTGCGTAATTGGCAGATAGTGGTTGACAGGTGTGATATTGTTCCTTTGTTATGCTATCGTCATAGTGAATGGTGTCGGTTATCTGCAGGAGACTCATGTTTACTGTTTTTCCTGCTTGGACGTTTGCAACTCCACGAATCAAGTTTTTTGCAGCTAGCAGATGTAAACACTTTTGTTGATGTAATAGCTGATTGCTTGCGAGTTGGTAGTTTAGATGATGTGCACTCTCTACCTCCTCGAGGTACTTTATGCGAATGTGATACTGATGTGAAGATATTTATTTTATGACTACTATTGACACCTTTAAGCCTGAAAAGATAGTGACAAGATGGGTGTGTCATGTTACTATTAGATCAACTTCTGCGATGCAGCAAGAACCAACAACTGCGCATGTCATGACACACCAAGCCAAGTTGTAGTACTATTTGTCCACAATCTTTAGGACCCTCCTAATGAAATGCATGTATTAACAAGTACATTATACATTTATGTGAGTGATATACATTTATCACTCAACTGTAAAGACACAATTAAAGCTCTCAAGTTTTCACCTATTCTGTCCGTGAATTTCCTCTACGTTTGGCCAATGCAATAAGAGGTACAGTCGTTACAACGCATCTCGTATACCCCGTTCATATGGAATCCGTTGATCAAGTCTTTGTTGTTCAAAAGAGGTATAAATGGATTTACAGTTTTGAAAGAGATTTTGGTATCAAACGTTATGAACAGATCCGCCAATTCGTAAACGCGTGTATAATGAAAGATAATGAATAAAACGTTTCTAACGTAGATGTAGTGTTTGAGGACAACGAAAAACCGGTTTCGGACACATACAAGCGCCACATTGTCTTTGTAATCAGTTTTCATATGAGTCTATCTTGGAAACCATTGTTCTTACCAATCAAACGGATGATATTAGTCTCCCTCACAAAGTCACCAAAGTTCACATGGACTTGTAGAAGTCTATGGATATAGCTATGAAAAGTTGCTAATTTGTGTTGAATCGGATGTTTAGATCTATAATGTACAACTGTCTCTGTGGTAGTGGGTTTTCTATGGATAGAAAAGTTGAATTTGTTATCAGATCGTGTAATCGACAAGTCTAAAAGTGGTATTCAATTGTTTCGTTCAATCTCCAATGTGAATTGGACCTTATTGTTAACACTATTTATCAGACTCAAAAGTTGTTCTAGTTCATTGACTGTGCCGTTGAATACCACAAAATCGTCATCCACATACCGTCGCCAATATTTATTCTTAGTTAAAAGGGCATCTTGTAAGTTAAACATTTTAGTTTCAAAATCTATCATAAAAATTTCTGCCATTAACGGACTCAAGCATGGCAAGACCGTCTAGTTGTCTATAAGTTTTATCACTAAAAAGGAAAAATCTTGTTTCAAATTTAGTTTCAGAAGATCCAACATGTCATCAAAAAGTTCAGTCAAGACACCCAATACCCTCAACCGGTTTTCAATTATGTTAATACATTCATTTATTGGTGTGAATGGGAAAAGGCTAATCACATCAAAGGAGGCCAATATACACATTCCATTCAGATGTACCCCTGACAGTTCTTCGATCAATTGTTTCTAGTTTTTTTTTAAAGCGAAACCACATCCCTATTCTGGATGTTGGAGAACTATGAAACGATACCACTTATGGGCAGATTCAATATGAGCTGGTCAGAGTTATCCATCGTCGAAAGTTTGTGCATTTTCGGCAAGCCTTGGAGTATTGGGTAAGCAAAACCTTGTACAACCATTCTGATTAACCGTTTTCACCGTTGATCTGAATATTCTCAATAGTTTTACATAAGAAGCAAAAGGGTTTGTTTTAGGTATTATAAACCAAAGGCTATTTAAAATCCTTTCAAAAATGTTGACATAATCAGTTCTTCTTAAGATAACCAGCGTATTGCCTTTATAGGGTTTAGTTAATCTCAAATTATTGATTGAGAGAACTGTTTTTAAGTCAATAAAAGCTTTCTCTATTTCAGGCAACCTCCGTGCTCCGGTACTCTTAAACATTCGATCTATGTTCACCAAAATTTGAGAGTCTAAGACCCCAGATTTCTCAATCAGCTTCTCTTGACTGAATATATGAAAAGCCTTTATTGACAGTCTCTTAAAATCACTGACGCCTGGTTGGCTCGATACAATGGGCTTAAGACCCATGTTCAAAATAATTTGTTGTTGTGGTGAAAAATCAATTGAGAGATTTTAGACCCTTGGATAGAAAACAAAATGTTTAATGTCAGTATTGAATATTGCTTCAATATGGTTGTAGAAACGTAAGTTGTATGTTAAGACTTGGTTCACAAGGATGTAATCACGAGGAGAATGTTTTGAAATTAGGTTATCTAAGTTTCTCGATTGATATCATCGTTACTCTGATTTCGTGACTCTCTAGACCCACTATTATTAAAAATGTAATGTTGTATCATGACAAGTGAATTAAACTTGGAAATAAGCCTCTCCTTGTGCTTCCAACCCAATTCAAAGCATTTATCTTTAACAGAGTAATAAAAAGTATCCCATTCTAATGGATGTAATGAATGAGTAAGGTCAATATGAAAATTGTAAATTTGGGTTCTGCAGCAGTTTAAACGCTTCACGGAGATCCTTATTTCCTAGCTGAACCACCTATCCTTAACATTATTAACTAGTCTATTTACGTATAAATTTCCGGTTGTTGTACTGTACCCATTGTCGATGAATCTTGGCGTGATTGTTATCTTCTTGGCATCTTCGTAGGAATAATATTTGTTGTTGAAGTAATGTAGTCTTCCTCAATAGTCGGGAGAATTTCTTGGTCAGATTGCCCAGCATCGGCATGATATAAATGAATAAACCAAGTAGGTGTGGAGGTGATGTAGATATGGAAAAATTTGATGAATAATGCTGCTGCCTCCAGGTCAGGTGTTTATTTGATTGAACGCATTGCGTGGGTAGCAACTAGTTTCGCCCAGTTACGGGCGTCATCAAGCATGACAACTAAAGAGTTAACATAACCAAATCAATAAAATACAAAGTCCAACTAATTAAGACGCTGCTGTTCACCCGGCTTCTCTTTTACGATAAATAATTGACAATTTGGACTGTATATTTTAAAACTGGTATTTAATAAACAATGATTATGGTTGTTAATAGTACAAAGTTATTAGATTATAAGTTGTGTTATTATATTTATATGAGTATTATTTTAATAGTTGTTTGGGTTTAATTGTGCTGATAGATTTTAGATGCTCGCCGTGCAACAGCTGATTGCACACTGCGTTTCCTGTAGGTGGGAGACCACCATAATAGCTTATGCGCAGTTTGAAAGGCATCAGATTCGACAAGTCGTACCTTCCAGATTGTACACATCCGATCTAAGAATTTTTACCAAAACAAACATGTCAGTGCTTAAAGATCCAGAAGGTGTGGAATTGTTAAAAGCATTTTATTTACGAAGAAATTAACTAAGTTTGTAGTATGAATGTGTTCTTTGGGGAAATCGTCTATTCATTCCTGGAAGTCTACAGTCCTATGTTATTAATATTCTACAAGTAACTTTGCCGGTCCTGGGATTTTAGAAGACAATTCTTGCTTATGACCAGGTTACAAGTGTTCCAGAGTAGACAAATGTTGTAAAAGATGAATATGTATATGTATATGTCAATGCAAGGCGTAACCTATAAATCAAAACGAACCAAAAATGTTTCAGCTCAAACAATGATATATATTCGTCGCAAAACAGGTTATCGTATGCTTACTGTTGGTCTTCCATCAAACCAAAGTGTACAAAATTCTAAAAAAAAGCATTAGCTGTACGTTGTACCGAACACGTGATCAGCAGTACATAAACGCACATTAAACGCTAATAGGTTAGTAGTTAGTCGAGGGCAAGCTTAGCCGTCACCGAGCCCTTAACAAAGCTTACCTAACAGCAGGCGCGCATCCCAAAACCAAATAGGTATACCAAAAACCAGTGGCACGTAGAATAAATACACGAGGCAAGGAAACCACCAGCAGTCATGACCTCGGAGCAAGTGACGTTCGACATTTAACCGACCAGCTGACTTTCGCAACTATACATAGCCCAAAGTCGCGGCAGGGTTGGCCAGTATATCAAACGCAAGGGCAAAAAAGGCAACCCAAATCCGTCGCATCTACCCCCACTCGAGGAACCGGTAACGGCGGACTTCCCCCAGACGAAGCGCGTCTGAAGGGTAGAACCAGCGAAGGTGGCTTATGTGGAATTTTCTACGGCACTGGTGGATCTCTGGGTGCTCTAGCACAAAGGTTTTAGTGGGCAGTCGCTGCTCGATGCGGCAGGGGCTCTCAAACAAAGGTAATCTGGATACTCCAAAGCGGAACCGGACAATTACTCTGGACCGGACGACGACGGAAATAGAGCTCGTGCACCATTTGATTTATGAACTGCTTATGAACTAGCCAAAAGCTTGTAGTTCACGCGTCGGAAAGTGCGAAACAGAAGCTGAATCTTGTACAAATCAAACCAGACTATAGCCATCGCTTCGCAAACAATTGTGTACCGTGATCGCAAAGAATGCGCCATATATGTCCGACGTTAGGGGGGTCAACACCAACCGCTTCATGATAGTCGTGGTAGTGGAGCGTTTCACCGCTAATAAGGTCACCAGTTTGGTAAAAACATCTACCAAAACGAAATGGTACGACACGCTATCTACAGACCGGGTATGATGGTCGGTAAAAATAGCAAAAGGTTTGCCGAGAAGAAATGCACGCCAGAAATGCTCACGTTTCGTGACGGTATATCGACGTCAGATCTAACAACATGAGACTATATTACGCGATAACACGTCGCTGGCCCCCAACTTCCTGGAAAAGCACGGCGTCAATCCCTGGCGAAATCAGCTGCTTGCGCTACGGCTGGTGCAAGTAGATTTCTTGCGACAACACCTCTGTGATACGCAAAAATGGAGTTCTGTTCTGAACCCCAGACCAAAGGGGTGGTATTGTGAATTATCGCGCTATCGGTTCTACAATATCAGATTAAGTTTGTACAAACACTCGGTCTAAATTAGCCAAACCCAGAGAAGCCTTTAACTGCTTCAAATTGGTAGGTCGTGGGAAATCTCGAAGACCCTGAATGTGCTTGGGATCCGGTTTAAGCCCGTTGCGGTCGAGGACAAACCCCAAGAATTTAACCCGATTGCAGAAGAAAGAGCATTTGCGCAAATGGGAAGTGATACCGGCTTGGCAAAGACGGGCCGCAGGTGTTGGATATGCTATTTCAAACTACCCCAAAATATCATTCACGTAAACGTCCATGAAAGCACCGCAAGTGGGGCAGAGAATCTGGTTCCATGCATCGCGTAAATGAACTAACCGCGGTCTTTAAGCCTTACTGCAGGACATTAAATTGTTTTGCCCGCGTACCTAAACGAAAACCCGTCAGTGGAGTATGCTCTGGTTTTAGAGGGATCTATCTGCCTCGCGCACACAGTTCCAAACGGGACATGAACTGCATGTTATCGAGAGTGTATTAAATGTCTTCGGTCGGACGGGACAATTCCGTGTCTGCGAGCATAACAGAATTCAGCGGGCGTACATCCAGTCACAAAGGCACGCTTCCATCCTTCTTTACGGGCGTCATCGCGGACTGTAAAATGGCGTACTAGCCCGAGAGATCACCCCTTTTCGCTCCATTTCGCTGCACGAGGCGCAAGAGGAATCGGTGCGTTAGAGGAATCGGATATTGATGGACTGAGAAATGAGTACGATTGGAATTTTATGCGGTGGTACGGCCGAAAATGTTCCGGAACGGCTTCGGGTCAGCTCGGAGATCTTGGGCGAAGGTTTCACGTTGTTGGTTGTCAGGCCTCGACAAACGGATGATCTCATGAACGAGTGCGACTGCTTGTCGAACGGCGGGCGGTGCCAATTTTGCCGATTCTGAAAGCAAACACAGATGTAGATTTTGTAGGTGAGGCATAACCGTTTCATTGACCCAGATCGTTCACTCTATTCTCTCGACATAATGGAGACAGAAATTCCATGATTCCGACTTAAGACGGAGACGTCGAAATACCGAATAAAATCGGTCCGAAAACCACCAGAAAATCCAATCCCGGGGTCAGCCCTAGGTAAAATAAAAGTAGTAACTGGTGAGACACCTTAAGAGATCGCCCCTTAAAAGCGCCCCGCACAGTGATTCCCTTTGTAAGGATCGGTTGCAAGAGTAGAAAAGTTTCTGCTGTCAGGCACGAAATATCGCTAACCAAATTCAAAAGTGTCAACAATTGCGAGTTGGCAACTGTAAGAATTATGGTAGGAGCGTTTGAACTGTGTACTTCATGGTCGGCGTCGTACGAATCTTTCTTAAGGTCATGCAAAGGAGCGTTACCTGAAATGGTCCTTACCGTAGCGTCACTCACCGGACTTAGAGTGCGCTGTTTTTTTCCCTACTGAAGATCATCGGCAGTATCGTGATGCCCTTGAGTTGCAATCTGTTCGACTCAAGTGGTAGGACGCGGATCGATAGCAAAACTCGAGTGATGAGAGGGTCTTAGTTGGTGTGAGTTTCCTAACGTGCACTCTCAGGACTCGCCCGCATTAACAGATCGTCGGGCGAATGGTACGGAGAGATGTGAGGCCGAAAGAAATGGATGTGAATGCCCGCAAGGCGCGAACCGATATGTGCTGGAAAGTGAACGGCGAGTGAACGTACCTAGACGAACCGTATCATCGTTTGGTGGTGCGGTATCAAGTGCCACGCTTCTGTTGCGATACGGCTAACGTACGTCGCAAAACAAGCAAATTAGTTAGGTACTTGTTCCTGAGTTGGAGAACGCGCTCTACCGCGTTCAAAAAGTGCACCAGATTTATATTCCGGGTACTAACCTTATCAGCTTTGCGGCCTGTGTTACATTATTGCCATTAATGGTTGGTGCCATACCATCGTTGCTGCCACAACACCCAGCGCCCATCTCGTGCAGTTGAACATTACTGAACACACCCACATTATTGTGTGGCCTAGCCCCAGACGTTTGGCTGAGCAGCCGAGCACCTACTTGTAGATTTATTAGCGGGGTTAGTAAGTTCAGTGAGTGCATGCTTGCGAAATAAATCACTTATGTTTTCTCCGCGAAGTTGTTCGAATTCTGATGGTAAATGCTTTCATTCGCAAAATTATTGAGATTAATAAAAATGTTGCGGATCTTGAACAACGTCCGGAAAGTAATTACCATCTCGCGGCGAGGGCACGTCTCAACAACGTTAAAAAATCGACGCGGGTTGATACCGAATTAAGTTTGTATCCTTGCCACGATAGTAAATGACATCTACAACTACCCAAACAGTAACGTCCCGACTGTTTCAGAAAGACGGCTATTTCTTCGGATTACTCCCAACGGCTGCTGCGATGACGATGACGAGTTACGAGTTACCGCTCTGCTCTCCGCAACGTCACTGAGCCGAAGTTGTGACCCTTGGACTTGACGTTAATGCATTTCGAAAGTCAAGATTTACAGATCTGGTCGACGGGTAAGCAGTGAATACATCGACGTTAATATGGTTGCTTTACTTATCTTTTGTTACCTTGTAGGCTAGCGGACCGACAGCTCCATAACTGACAAAGATTGCGCAAAGACTTCCGGAGACAAGAACACCTCTTCCTCGTCCTCGAAATTAACCTTCCGTTCGGCAGTGTGGCCATTAGAACGCGGTTAATGAGCTGAGGAAATTGTGAACAGTGACACCTGGTTGGGCGCCAAATATGTAACAATGTTTACAGTCTTTTACGATGAAACTAGGAATTGAATCACTGCCAGCAATTAGGGTATTTGGCAATTTATTAATGGCGTTTATGATGTCCGATTTAGTGCAGAACGCATTTGATCCAGATTCAGAGCTTCCTTCGGGAGAGCTGTCACAGATGGTGATATCATCAGTTTATGCATTACCAAATAAATCAGCAAAAGCATTCACAATTACTGGGAAAATGCGTTTCCTCGGAGCCGATTTAGGTATGGAAAAGTCAAATAATGATAGAATATGGTCATTTAACAAATTGACTGCAGTATTCACATCTTGTGTAAACGACCAGTCGGTGGTCATAACACTTTCATAAAGGGAATGAAAATTAGCTGCTTTAAAATTATAGAGTTTTTCCACACTTTTAAGTTGAAAGAAACGTCAAGTGTCAGATTTAGTGTTAACACTGATAAGCAGTGACGGATGATGTTTATCTTTCGGTACGAGCGATACCGGTTCTCGATTGACAGTACACTCCGCATTTGTAAAAACTAGATCAAGTATTCGATTATTATGATTCACAAGGATATTGCATTGTTTTAGGCCAGATAAACTTACAAAGTCGTGGCACAAGTCCGATTTAGGATCACTGGTATCACGAGTATTTAAAAATGGGATGTTAAAATCACCAAGAATTAAAGCTTGGTGGCCTCCAGCTAGACTCTCGAGTTCCTCAAAGAAGATGGAGAACTCGGTTATCGGAAGATCAGGTGATAAGTATATCACAAAAATGTATATCACATTATTGTTAAAGGTGCATTTACAGGCAACACAGTCAATTATTGCGGAGATGTCCAGGATGCTCGATACATGTAGTGATGTTGAGGCCGAAGCACTAGTAGCAAGCAGAACGCCTCCATCAGTTTTCCGACCAGAGAATGTAAAGCGTCTGTCGCAGCGAAAGGATAATGGAAATATCTCAGCATTGTCACTATGTCACTACTTAGCCAGGTCTCAGTAACAGCAATAATGTCGTAATCAGAAGCAGAAACCGCCGAATAGAATGTCAATAATTTTGATCTCAAGCTGCGTGCGTTCTGCAGGTAGATGCAAGCTTAGTCTTGCGAAAATTTCGCGGTTGTATTTCCCGGTTTTGGCCATCGAAAAAAACAGTCATTTCTGGCTCCTTTTGGCCAAGACTCTGGCGAAGCAATCAACTCCACGTCAATTTGTAGAACAACTAGCTTCAATTAGCTATATTTCTCCGGATATTTAAATTGGATCTGCTACACCTTAGGGTTATTCACACTAAGCCCACTTAGGTGACATTTTACCTCATCACAGGTTGTGCTTGGGGCCAAATAGCAAACATGCATGAATTTATATTGATTTGGTGCACTAATCGCAGAGTTGGTGAAAGCACCAAGTGCCAGAGCGGAGCGAGGATGATGCTTGTTGCTCCTACCCTTGGGCTGCTGGAATCCATCCGGGTCGGAGCCAGGAGCAGCAAACGCGTTAGTTGGCGTAGCAGGGAGAGTCTGTTCAACTGGTGTAGCTACCCATGGTTGAGGAACAGGCACAGTATTATTATCTTTAACGGCTTTGGCTGTGGTTTTCCTAGCACTCCTATTTCCTTGCTTGACATTGGGACTATTAGGCACAGTAGCCGCAGATGACTCACCGTTCGATACTCTAGTAAGCTTGGTAAGCAGCAAATTCAGTTGCGCATTCTTAGCCTGCTTTGTGGCACACTCATCTTTTATAATTTTGCAGGCATCACCGACGTACTTTTGTACAACAGCCTCAATGTGTTTGCCCAACAGCTGCTCAATATTGCTAAGCAGATACTGACCAAAGCTCCCCCAGTGACCACCTGGGGGTGAAGGCACAGGAGCATTATCCCCTGGAACTTCTGCCCGATTGGATATAGGAGCCTCGTTCACTATATCGCCTACATTACCAGCCGAGGTTGAGGTTAGGTTAGGACAGTCGTGACAAATCCAGCAGTCCATCTTCTGAGACTGACGAATCATGGTGAACTCATCTTCAGATACCTGTATACAAGCGATGTGAAAGGGTTCTTACAAATACTACAAACTAAATAGTCACTACATAGAACAAAAATTGATCGCGAACATTTAGCGCACAACTTAGATGGCGCCATGATGCGATTATAATTATTATTAATAATTGTTTTTGTGCCCTTATGAATATCTTCCATTCTTTATTTGGCAGTCCCACGTTTCTTTTGGCCTTCCACTGCCTCTTTTTCCATATGGTTTAGTTTCCCATACTTGTTTCGCTCTTCTACCATCTTCCATCTTATGGACGTGTCCCCACCAAGCCAGCTGCCTGCGTTCTATAAAGTCTTCGAGACGTTGGGTTTCTAGTTTTTGTCTTATGACCGCGGTTTTTTTGTGTGTCCCTGAGTACCCCTTTAACTCTTCTTAAATATTTCATTTGCTTGGCTTCTAGCCTTGATTTTGATCTGGTTGTTGGTGTCCAGGTCTCGCTTCCATATGTTAGCGTTGGCCTCATTATCTTCTTATAGACTGTCATTTTTGTTGTGGAGGAGATTTCTTTTTTGTTTATAAATGTTTTGTTTATTGCGTAAAATAATTTGTTGGTGGCGTTCATCCTTTCAGTTATATCTATGTCCTGTTTGCCGTTTTCTTGTATGGTGACTCCGAGGTATTTGTGTTGTTCTACTTGCTCTAGTGTTTGTCCGTTTATCCTTATTGTTGTTGGTTTCTTGTCTTTGTGTATGACCATGATTTTTGTTTTGGCTATGTTGATTTTCAGACCGTATTCCATCAGAATGTTGTTCCATATTTCAAATTGTGAAAACAAATACCATCTGTAAACATATGGTCAACACAGGTGAACAATATAAAATAACAGAGGAATACCATCAGTCTCGGAAACAATCATTAAAAAGCGATTCTATTGGCCAAACATGCTTCTTGCCATTAATAAACCGCAGACTTCTGCGTGAGAAGCGATCGCCGTTCCCTGCGAGCTATGACGTTCACTTCTCGAGTCGTTGTTGATAGGAGTATTTAAGAAACGAGTTTGTTAGTAGAAATAATACGCAACCACACAAATATACGCTTGACAATATCTATTAAACATAAGTATAAAAAAAGACAATCACATAAAAACATAAAGTAATAAATCACTTGGTATAAATCCAAAAAGAAATTAAGTAAATTTAGAGAGTAAAAAAAAAAAAATTTGACAGCATCTATTCAAAAGATCAATAAATAAATGAAAAAAAATATTATACATAAAAAATAAAGTAATAGAGTAAAAAAGAAATTGATATATACTGAAGAAATTGATATAAATAAGTTCAGAAGTGAGCAATAATTTAACAAATTGACATATTAACACGTTGGATTGTACGTTGTAGTCGGCAATCCTGATACCAGTTGACCTTAGGTCAAGACCGATATCTTATCTCCATT
>JARJEB010026680.1:0-11095 GCA_030264535.1 Liometoxenus newtonarum
ATATATATATATATTGTTGTTTTTTACTTTCCGGCCACATACCGAAGTTGTGTAGGTATAGGAAACGCAGGACTCCAACCATGCACGATTTAGTAGAACTCGTCAATCGTAAAAGTTGTCGGTGAAATTTGCACCACACAACTTTCCAAGCAGAACCATTGCGATTTTATTGAATTAATTCTGATCGGAAAGTGGAAATGATAGTGATTACGACTTGATATCATTAAATTTCTGTAGAATTTCCACTTTCCGATCAGAATTCTACGATCGACGATGGTGGTTATGGTTGGAAAGTTGTGTGGTGTGAATTTTACGCACCGATTTCTTTTACGATCGACGAGTTCTTCGACATCTTAGTGTGCCGGATGGTCGAAAAGTTGTGCAGTGCGCATTTAACGCACCGATTTTTTTTCATTGTTGTATTGTGTATAAGTATATAAATTATGCCCAACTCAAGGAAAACTATATTAGCATATTTTATCAAATTACAACAATGTGCTGTATTTGTTTTGTTATGCAAACACGCGCTAATCGCATTTGATTGTTTTTTTTTCTAGTACTTACAAAAACTTCGACGTATCGCTCAATTGGACACCGATAATTGCTCCACAGTATACGCTAATGATTTATACACAAAAAGGATTCGTGACTGAAACGAAAATTGAAAATGGAATGCGAATAATTATCACATTTGAATCAATAATGTTTGTTAAACATAAAAAATACGAGGCTGATGCAATGTTGTTTTGTAACAACAACGACAACAATTCAAAACTCGGGATCAAACTTCCAAGGTTTGAACTCGTTGTTAACGAATTAAATAGTGGTAATCTGGAAATTAAAAACATACAATTGATTAATAATGAACATGGCGCAATTCTTGTCGTGCTTGCCTGTAGCATGCAGATAAAACTCGCAATAGCCTTATCTATGGGAGTCTTAAGAGATTATTTAATCATCGACTGTATGTTCAGGGAGATTACGTTGAACGAAAATACCTACTTCCTGCTGAACTGTAATGCTGACAATTTGAACGGTTGCTTGCTGAAACACGTTGTCGAAAATGGAATCGATTTAGTTACTGTCTTCACCAGGTACTCTTTTAATTCATGTACCTACAAATACATTTCTGAAAATTCGAAAATGTACTAGAACAGAATTAATTTGGATAATATTAAATATAATATTTCACTAATTGCTTTTGTGCTGATGATAAACTTTTACTTATTTGTTTAGGGACAAAGAACATCTAATTAATATACTTCATTATTTGCATTCCACTATTCCTGGCGTAAAAATAATGCCTTTGAAGTTCAAATTGGAGTTACAAAAGGATTCTAGTGAACGAGGGCAGGGCAGGGATAGCGAGGACGAGATTCCCTCATCGCAGGCATATTTTCAGTCGCAGGAGCCAAAGAATGTCGATGCGGACGTAAAAAAATTCGGTGAATCTCTACTTCGACAAATTGATAGCGTTATAGATTTTCACAGGAATGTTATAGAAAATAAGGAATTCTCCCCGGACTGCGATGTTACCGACGAATACCAAGCCTTTCGGAATTCCTTAACACAAATTGAATTTTCCACAGATGTTTTTCACGAGCGATTTACTCATTAATTTAAATAGTTAAACTTTAAAGTAAAATGTTTGTTCGTTAATTTCTAAATTTACTGAACTGATATTTTTGACAAAAGTTTCCATTAAACGTCAACATGAAATTTGGATTAGCCGTAAAGTGTTGGCTTGATTAAGATAAGAATTTTACAGGAATAAGCCAGAAAATCAACGTACAGTTTTGAATAAATTGTAAAAAAGACCTTTCTCATATATTTACATTAAAAATCATTTGAACAAATACATAAATAACATTTAAAACTAGATAAATCAAAGAAAATTATATAAATATTATAATTATGTATATATTATTTACTCTTTCATTTGTTTTGTGCTGGGGGCAGCGATATAATATGCCTAATTCAAAATCTTGAATTAAACTGGATTAATTTTACGATATGTTTGTTCTTGCTTTAGTTTAAATAATCGAATAACCTATTTTAAAGGCTTTTAGCCAGAAAAGAAAACCAAACACATGAAGTTTCACAAAATATTCGCTGTTCTGTTCTATTTGAAGTTTTTCAAGGGTGTGCTAATTCTTAGCGTGCCCGTCCACGTTGAGATTTTTGTTTCGTGAAATTTAAATTTCACCTACAACAGGAGTCTACAGTTGTGCGACATGAGTGAACACAAAAATTTCTCTACAACTATTTGCACTGTAAAACTCCTATTGTAGCCGCAATTATAATTTCACGAAACAAAAATCTCACAAAAAATCTCATCGTGGATGGGCACCTTTAGAAAACTTGAAACATTGGTTTGTTGTTTGTTGTTCTTACTGATTTCTAATATAATTTATTATAGATTTCTAATAAATTCATTTGTTTTTATATTTAACAATTTGTAGACTAATGTCTTTTCAGTCTTGTCTATAAAATGCGCTTAATATTTATAGCCATCACCGTCCCATTGTTAAGTAACCCTTACCCGTTTATTTACAAAATTTGTTTGCAGGTACTTTGAAGCGACTGCGTTATATTCAATTTATATCGATAGGAATGGAGACTTTGACATGGAAAGTATCCGATTCTGATCATAACCTACCGCATATATATCAGCGGTTCTCAAAGTCATGGGTCGCAAGCCGATTTTGGCAGGGTCGCAAATTTTCTTAAAAAAATGAATGTAGTTGAAACGCAGCTATGTTATGAATTTTAAGCGAATGGGTCACGAAAAATTATTATTTTGAAAAGTGGGTCTCGGCCCGCAAAAGTTTGAGAACCTCTGGCTTATATTATTAAATTACTAGAGTATTAAAAAAGTTACTGGCTTAAAAATATTGCACACACAATTCCAATTATTGCACAATATTATCACAACATTCGTGTTATTTGAGCATTTACAATATTGCACGGAAATTGCACGATGGATAAATTATAATTAATTTGGCTTATTAGCCGTTATTAAATGTACAATTAAATTATAACTTAAACAATTAATTTTATCCAATCAAGAAATGCATTTAGAAAGATCTAATAATGATTTGTTAGATACATGCGCGTTGAATTTTGTTTTTGTTTGGTATCGATGGCATTATGAATAATAAACACGTATCCATGGTATTATGAGTCCATATTGCCATGGATACGGATGATTTAAATAATGATATCCATTAAGCAACTGATTGTTATGAAATAATTTTAGACGTAATTGGGTAGTCGTTAATAAATATTTTTAATTCACAAGAAAAGTTACCTCTCTCGCTAGAGATCGGACCCAGACCTCTAGCATATCTAGTGCGGTATTCTACCAGTTAGACCACGAGGGAGCTGCTACCAGACTAGAGGGATAATATTCTTGTAAATATTTGGTGTTTTAATACTAAAGCTAAAACTGTGAGATTAAGCCTTCCTAAATGCATTTCTTGATTGAAATAACTCACGCTTGTAATTCAAATTGTACATTAATTTAATTTTATATGTTAATAAATAACTAAACTAATATTGCTTTGTAGTTGAACTACAATATTGCACTTCCGGCCCGTTATTATTATTTTCACAACGAGGTGAAATTATATTTACAAGAATAAATTAGTGCTTATTTAAATAAACATATAAAACTATCTAAAATATTATTTTATATATATATAGGAACCCGATCGTTAATGCCGATTTAATGCTTTAAATCTGAACCGACGCCACTGTCCAAAGAGCTTGTAACACAAGAACTTTTTCTAAAGCTACCAAAGAAAACCGAATGAGTTTCAATACTTTCAGCTCCCGATTCGCTTTGTCCGTCACCCAAACTTTCATCCGTTTCACTGCCAGCGCCAGCACTGCATAATTCCCGTTTCTTTTTGTGATGTGATTCGTTTGAATCAGTGCTAAGATAACCAGAATCGTCCTGTTTCACTTTAATAATTTTTTTCCATATTTTTTTAGGTTTTAGGTCAACCGGAGTGTTGGTAATGGAGGCTTGCAGAATGAGTTGGTTGTTAAGACCATTTTTGAAAATGACATCTTCGGAATGTATGAAATTATTAAGTATACTGACGTCAGTGTACTTTAATTTTCCGGTGCCTTTAAACGTGCCATTTTTTGGAGGTAATGGTGGTTTGGATGATTCAACTGGACGTGGTGGTTTGGGATGTTCATAAATTGGTCCTTCGACACTGTCAGGTGGAATAATATCTGGTGGAATGGACGTTGGTGATTTTCTTTGCCGTTTAGAATGGCGTTCTTCTAGAGTTAAAATACGTCCTTCAAATTCCTTATCTGAAGTGTCCTTATTTGGCCATGTTTTTCCAATATCATGCGAAGATTTCTTTGTTTTCGCTTCGTAAATTTCACGTAAACTACTAAAACTCTTTTCAAACGCTTCATTAATACCTTCTTGCGTTAAAGTGTCTTTCTTAAAAGTTCCATTTGATCTTAACATGATCGGTTTGGGTCGTTCCAATGAATCTATAAAATCGTCCCTATCGATTCGCTGGTAAACTTTCACTTTCGGTTTCCTATCGAGCGTGTCAGGCTCAAAGCCGTCTGACTCTTCAGTTCTAATATAATTATCAGGACAATCTTCAACTTCGATCAGTAAATGGCCAGGCTTATTAGGTTCGTAAATTATTTTCGGTGACCGGTCAAGTGTTGAGCAGTCAGAATCGGTTGGAGTTGATGGCTGGCTACTGTAATTGTAGCCATTATTCACGTACACTTCGCTGACTAAACTATAACCAGTGTTCTTGCGCTGTAATAGTTCCGGAAGTTTAAATATATGGCCGGCGATATTACCTTTCTTCAGAACAATTAATTCATAGTCATGATCTTCGGATTGCATAATATTGTTGATATTAAGTTTCGATATTGTCATGTTACCGGTTTTGGTGTTTATTATCGCATTTTGCATTGTCATTTCTTCGTCCATTGGTAGTGCGCCGCTCAAGTTAGGACTAGTTTGTGACGGTGAACAAGAGTCGTCAACATATTGCGGTGGTGTAGCAAATCCCTTCTTATTTATTCGTTCCAAGCTATCAGCTTCATAATCCATTTTGGATGCTAATTTCAGATTGTCGATTTTATTTATAATAGGCCTTACACTCTTCTTTGTTGTTGATAATGTTGAACTGCTCGATGACGGTTCCTTTTTGTGTGCTAAAATTGCTTCATGTATCATATCAGGTGGAGGGAGCATTTTACGTTCAGCAACTATATCGTAAATATTTTGTACTTTTTGTTTAGATTTTGGTTTTGCAGGTACTGGTGGTAAAGGTGGTGGTGCTCTTGGTCTCGAAGTACTTCGAACAGTTTTCACTGTACTGTTGCTCATCCGAGATTTATTAGATCTGTTTGATGATGCCGACTTAGTTTCGCAATCGATATTTGGTTCCGACGCAGGTCTTGGTGCTATTTTACGAATATAAGGAGTTATTATATGGTCCGGCGATAATGATCTAGTCGGTGATTGAACTTTTCGACTTTTTGAATGTAATTGTAATGATTTGGGGCCATCACCATGCTTGACCATTGGGACATCTTCGAGCCATCTTCTGATGCTTTGTTGTTTGCTGTCAGTATTGAGCGAACAATTTTCGCAGGCGGCAAGGGTAGAATATTGCGGCAACTTCCCGGTAAGTGAATTGAAGTCTTGTGGTTCACAACCAGGACATCCAGTGCAAGTTTTCCGTCGACTGTTTTCACGCTTGAGACTTACTGAACTACCTCGCCGATTAATTACTGTTTTGGAAAATTCCGAACCCACTTCCACTAAATAACTTGGATCTTCTTCCGGTATTCCTAACAAACTTGGTGCAAACTTCTTTGCAGACATTTTTTGTTTAGCAATTGATATAACTTCGCGTATTTTTGTTAAAAATTCTATTGCTGCCGGTGGTGGTGCAATTAATAAATGTGGTTCAAAATAAGCAGGATTAAAATATAGCTTTCTCCTTGCAGTGCCAATAATTTTAACTGAATCTGGTCGATCTTCACGACCCTCAACAGTTTCAACAATTGAAACGTTTTCCTCGGGAAGTCGTTCAATCGATTCCTGATGCATGGTTTGATTGGAAGGTTGCGTTTCATATTTGTGATGTTGTGGATGAATTATTACAGATGTTAATTGTATCTATTGACATAAACATGAATAAATTATCTTTGGTCAGTATATAATATAATTTAGGTACTTACGTTTTTCTTCCGATCTTCATGTTGTTGCTGGGCATCCAAATTTGTTTCAGTGTCCGAACTATTTGAGTCGCTGAACGTATTTTCAGGGGAGGGAAAATGTCTTACTAAATTTAATAATGGATTATTCTTAACAACACCTTCTTCCGCCAATCCTTGATTATCATTGTTTTCATGAGTTTTGTCAATTTCTTTGCGTCGACGGCGAATATGCAAATACAGAAATACCGATGCGACGTATATCAGACCCAAGAGTATTGAGCAAATACCAATTGCCACATATTCAGACACGCTCAACCCGGATGAAGAACCTTCATCTGCTTGTGCATCTGGAGCAAATACCACTTCACTAACATCTACAATAAAATAAAATTAATATGCGTGAGTGATACGAAATGGCACCTTTGGGCGCAGCCGTGCTGGCGCGGCCGTTTCGGCGCGTCCATTTGGGCGCAGAGACAGTTTGGAGCTGGACACTTCGCCGCAGGGACTATTGGTCGCGAGTAGTTTGGGCGCAGGTCATTTTTGGCGCAAGTGTATAAATATACTTTCGCCAAAAATGACCAAGAGTCCCCGCGCCGAAAAGTCCCGCGCCAAACTGGCTCTGCGCCCAAACGGCCTCGCCGAATGGTCCTAGACGGCTAGACCGTAAGTGATATGATTGGCAGTTATTACTATATAAATATTTCATTGGTGTCCCAACGACACGGAATGCTACACATGGCGTGAATATTGTCGGTGGATCTGGGGTCGGGTCAAGGGTATTTGCAATTTCCCGACACATCAAATGGACAAGGACTAGACGACCTCCCATGCGATTTCGAAGTACCGGTTCGCCAACCCACTATTCAAAACAAAAGATAAAACAAATTGCTTTTAATTACTTAACATATGTGTCAATGATAGTTATAAAATTACTTGTAAAAACGTCCTTCCCTCGTCTCTAAATAGTCGGAACGGAACATCGGTGTCAACAGGATTTCGCAAATCTATCCACCCGCCTTCAGATAGAAACTTGCCACCAGAAACAGCACATATTGGTGTTTGTATACCTAAAATATAAATTGCAAGTTTTTATTCATATTATATTCTTGTTAATAAGTATTTCAAAGATTATTAAATCAATAAGTTTATTGCTCGGAATATTCCTCAGAGCGCGTTCATTATAAAAAGGAAACACATATTATCCATTTTTATGAGGTTGAGGTTTCGTATAGTAACATACAATTCTCTATACAGGGTGGTTCAGCAATCAGTAGCCAGCGAATAACGCCCGAACCGTTTAAGATACAAAATACAAAAAAAAATTTAAGGAAAAATTTCTATAGTTCTTGTGTTAGTAGTTAGTAGAGAATAACGTGCAAAGCGCCCAAACCATTTAAGATACAAAAAAAAGTTTTAAGTAAAAGTTTCCACGTTTCTTGTTTTCTATAAAATGGCGTTAGAAGTTACATGCAAACCCTCAGCACTTTCCAGATACAGAGTGTTACTTTGTTACTTTGTACATAAAATATAATGAATCGAAGTATACCAAGTGGGGTATCATTATTGAGCATTTAAAATTTTTTTCAGAAAATGTCATCCACGTGTTCCACTGAAAAACAAAGTAACACCCTGTATCTGGAAAGTGCTGAGGTTAGCATGTAACTTCTAAAGGCATTTGATAGAAAACAAGAAACGTGGAAGCTTTTACTTAAAACTTGTTTTTGTATCTTCAATGGTTTGGGCGTTATTCGCTGGCTACTGATTGGTCAACCACCCTGTATATAGCCGAAAAATATATTCGAAACGTAAGTCCGTTTTGATTATAAAGTAACGACGTAACGTTGTTTCGGTTCAAAATAAGCAATTGCATTTGCATTTTCAACACCCAAAAACACAATAAACAGACGTAAAAAAGCCAAACGAATGCGTTCATTTACGTGCGTCGTGCTCGTAAAAAGGCAACAACCGACAATTTAATGTTGTAAAAAACTTGTATCCCTGTAATGAGAAGAATTTCATTTCAAAACTCAAAACGTTAAATAAAATATCATATTTTTCATTTTAATTGTGTTATTAAAGAAGCTCATATACTTGACGAATGACTCGTAAGAAGGTAAACAAAAACGTTAAGTAACATATTTATAAAATAATATAACACATGTTGCATCAATCTAACTGTTTACTTTCAATTAAAGAAAAGTATTTTTGAGTTCAGTTGAAACGAACGATTCGTCCATATGCTTCATGGAATAATAGGTGCTAATGGTTATATCAAAAGATATTCAATACTATATCGACTCTATAGTAAGTATTAATGACTGCTTCAGTTACAATCGAAACATTCAAAGAATAAACAGACGCATCGCATACAAGTTTGAAAACACGTTATAAATCATTCGCTTTAAACGCGCAAGAAACATTTCGATCCATGATTTTTACTTTCCGACTTACCGAAGGTATAGGGAGGAAAGATAGGTGATCGGAATTACTTCTACGTAGTGGTTATGTTTGGGAAGTTTTTAGGTGCGAATTCAACGTACCGATTTCTTTAACGATCGATAATTTCCTCGAAATCATAGTTTATATGGTCGGAAAATGGTGCAGTGCGAATTTAACGCACTAATTTATTACTTTCCGACTTATCGGAAAGTAGAAATTGCACAGACATTAGTGATATCGAAAAGTAAATCTCATTTCCAATTTCTGATCATTGTGCGGTGCGAATTTATCGCACCGATTTATTACTTTCCGACTTGAATATGGAGGAAAGATATGTTTTCAGACAAAGTATCGAAGTCGATTGTAAAAGTAATTTGCACAGACATTTAGTGATATCAAAACGTAATGCATCTAATTTCCATTTGCTGATCAAAATATGTTCGGAGGAAAGTTGTGCTGTGCGAATTTGTTGCACCGATTTATTACTTTCTGACTTACCGAAGGTATAGCAAGGAAAGATAGATGATCGGAATTACTTCTACTATCGACGATTTCTACGAAATCGTAATGGTTCTGGGTAGGGAAGTTGTGTGATGCGAATTTAACGCACCGATTTCTTTTACCTTCCATAATTTCCTTATAGTGTATATGGTCGGAATGTTTGCGGTGCGAATTTAACTCACCGATTTTTTATTAATTTGATTTATTCTTCATTCTCATATTCGCATTGAAATGATGAAAGTAAGAGTTTAAGCAATAAAATGTAATATAAATGTTTCTCATTATGAAGCAAAGCCAGCAAAGGGTTCAAGGTACTCGGAAGAACGGGGAAAGCGATCACATCTCTCATAATAATGAAATTCATAATATTAGACAATCAGGACCAGATATACTAGACTAGCTATAACTATAGAGACCAACATAACATTAACTACTTAAATATTAATGTTGCCTGCGCACAAAACTGAATAAATTTCACAATTCATAATTCCCACGAAGCGTAACTTCCTGTTGGTTTATTTTTTATATAATAATCACTTCTTGTAGTACAATTAGTTGCCAGTTGTATTGTCTGCGTAAGTACAATAGGCACGCGTCGATGATTAACCTCTCTAACATACACACACACACACACACACACACACACACACACACACACACCACACACACACACACACACACACACACACACACACACACACACACACACACACACACACAACACAACACAACACAACAACAACAATCATAAGGCATGAGTAATCCAAAAAATTATTTTGATTATTTGCTTCAATCAGATGGCTGCCGGTATGATGGCGTTAACAGACAAACGTTACATTTGCAACGTCTCATGCAGTCTGTCAATTTCACTTGCAAGTTGCGTCATTAAACTGCGTCATTGTGTGTGCTGATTGATTAAGGATGGTCTATGATTGACATAATATTAACGGTACGGTTTATGATTTAAACATAAATCGTAACATGGCAACTCAAATACTTGAACTACTTATGTTATCATTGACACATATGTTAAATAATATTATGTTAATCATAAACCGTCCTTTACCTGTTTTATATCAGAATTTCACTTCGTTTATACAGAGTGACTTATAATAAATGACATTAATTTGGCTGTGATTAATTCATAAATTATCATTTTCATTCATTTTTCATAACTCTGTATAGTTATAGTTGGACAAACAGTTCCAGTTATTGATTGCCCTCGGACCTAGATTATTTGAATCTGAAGCTTCAAAGCTTGCAAGACGAGAATTCATTGATTATGTATGCATCGAGCGCACGGACGATATTTATGCATTCGTATAACGAATTCATGAGATTTTCAAGTCGATGTCAAATGAGCGAATGGAATTGATGTGACTGTGACTCACCTGTGAAACTAATTTCTTTACTCGGATGTATAATTTGTCCTTTGAGCGGTAGAAAAACGAATGGGATCTGTTGCGATGTTGAACCGCTGACAAATGGAGACAGTACACATTCTGAAAGAATAAATGCTATTTAGAATATAGTAATTCTGTTCCAGAACGACTATACAAATATACATATTTAATAACAGATGTTTCATGCAACGATTTGACTAAACCAAAAAAAAAACCAAAACTTCAGTTACTTATTATTATATTAAGTTATCTACTTATATTTTCTAATAGAAAATTAATGAGATAATTCAATAATTTTATATAATTTTATCCGCGACGGCCAAGTAAAAGAACCATTATTATGTGTGTATACAGGCGCATATAACCCACATACCCACTCGCGAATAATGGAGCTTGACACACGTCAATAATAGGTCATTATTCTTCTAGAGATTTACTTTACGTCAAGCACAGCTCTTCCTTGCATTCAATAATGATATGTGACACACGGACTGCATCTAAAACGTCATCTAGGATTATGTGTTGAATTC
>JARJEB010026682.1:0-14551 GCA_030264535.1 Liometoxenus newtonarum
AAAATTTTAAATTTGAAAAATTTACTGTAATTCAATATTGCATACTAAACGGAGGCATAAGCAATCTTAAATTCCTCTAACCGTCCTAACAATTAATGATAACTACTTCCGCACCTAAGCCATAGTGGAAACAATTCACTTAACAATTGTCTATGCTGGGCAAATAGACGTGGTAATTCGTCGCACTTGCTAGTATGGTCCGTCTTCGACTTGAGTTGCACACAGCTTCCGTAGCTCAATTGGTTGGAGCATAGGCCCGGAATGCCGAGGTTGCTGGTTTGATCCCAGCCGGAGAGTGACTTTTCTAGATAGTGCTACATATTGACTTGCGTACAAATTTGAAAATCTTACTGTAGTTCAATATTACATACGAAACGGAGGCATAAGCAATCTTAAATTCGGTTAACCGTCTTAATCTTAATACATTAATGATCTGAGTTTAATTCATTTTATAATGGTAATATTTACAAAAATCGGTACGTCAAATTCGCACCGCGCAACTTTCCGACCATGTACACTACCATTTCCTAGAAGTCGTCGATCGTAAAAGTAATTTTGAGCGGAAAGTAGAAGTGAGATTGATTACTTTTTGATATCACTAAATTTCTGCGCTATTTCCACTTTCCGATCAACTAAATTTCCGATCAACATAGCCGAAAAGTTGTGCGGTGCGAATTTAACGCATCGATTTATTTCATACGTAAATTAAATAAATAAGAATTTGAAAATAAAGAATAATATTTGAAACACCTAGTATAGTGCATATTTAAAACACCCTGTGTATTACATATTTCGTATGAGCTAATCTAATCTTCATATGCTTCATACTTTATATTTGTCGATTTTGAGTACTTACCTATTTAGAATGTTAGGGAGTCGCCATGGTAACCATGCGCATGTTCTATTCTATTTGTTTTGAGATTGTTACTTTACTAATATGAAAGGAGAAGCGAGATTCATGGAGATCCGTCGTAAACCCGAGTTGGAGATTTTGACCGATTACGTATCTTACCTTACCATATTCTTTCGGTATAGTCGGACAGTAAAAAATATTATGGCTTACATTTAAAATAAAAAGTTGACGTATATTTTCGGCAAACCAGAAACAGGTAAATTTTACCAATAGTACAAAGATGTTCTTTGCAAAAAAAAATCCATTTTGTGCCACAGTCGAAAGAGATTGAATTAGTAGTTCTGAGATAGTCTTGGAAAGTTGATATTTTACAAACATCCCTCTCCTTTATCTGGAATAACTCGAGAACAATTAAAGATTTTATCTTCCCGGTCCCAATACTATTCCTTTTTCCAAAAAGCAAGTCTTGTATAATTTTAACACAATGATTGACCAAAAATTCTTAAATTTTGTGAAATTTTTAATTTTATAAATATAGAAACGTCATATAATTTATTGTTCAATTTGTTACAGGTTGGCCGCAGCGCAGGAAGCGGCGGCTCAGGCGGTGCAGCAGCAGGCGGGGGTGGGCGCAGCTGATAGAATGGGGGGTGTGAGGGAAGCGGGCGGCCAGGGGCCCAGCTCGCTCTTCCTGTTCTCCGATGAGAACTTCATCCGTAGATACACGCGCTTCATCATTGAGTGGCCATATCCTTTTTCATAGATAAACACCTTAACTTAACACTCATTACTGCTATGCACACTGTTAAGTTTTTAATCTATCTATTTGAGATTAGAAGGTATTGAGTTGTTTGATAGTCAAATACCTATATAATGGGTGTTTTAAGAATTACATATTTTACTTTTACATTGATGAATTTCCTTAATATTATATTCACTCCGTTTGAGTATGCCGTGCTTTCGACAATCATAGCAAACTGTGTGGTGCTGGCGCTGGAGGAGCACCTGCCCAATCATGACAAGACTATGCTAGCACAAAAATTAGTAAGTTCACCAATTTATAGAATAATTGGAGTCACGTGATCACAAAGTAGCCACACTATTTTTTAACGTTTACTTAATACAAGTTCAATTCAGCAAACATATTGTACCATATGAACAAAAATTATTTAGATAAAGGGTGGCTTTGGAATTCTAAACGTACGTTGCATCTTTGATTCATCGTCAGTAGTCTTCGTCAGGTTAATTTTCAATTTATTACATTAGTTGTTGAAAATTGCCACCAATCTCATGCAAACATAAATTTACACGCCTTGTCATGTTTTCAAATGCGTTTCGGAGCATTTCGGGTGTGATATTAGCACATTCTTCATAACTATTCGGTTTTGCAACCCAGGAAATGTGTGAACTGGTGTCATAAAAATTATGTTTTCTAATGTAGAAAAACGAAGTACACAACGTAAACTGATCAGACGATCGTCAAAAAACTGTCGTAAATAAGCCATAGATTGCGAAGTTGTGTGCTAAGTGGCACCATCCTGTTGGAAATATCCGTGTAGGAGCTCGTCTTCGTGAAGTTGGTTTATGAAGGGTTGTAAGATGTTGTCTTGATATCTTTGAGCATTGACGGTTCTTTCAAAGAATATGGTTATCAATCGTCTGTGAGAAACACCAATCCATAACTTAACTTTCTGGGAATGCAACGGAGACTTACGAAATATGTGAAGGTTTTCAGCACTCCTCATCCTCATGGTTTTTGAATTGATATACCCTGATTAATGAAACCACGCCTCATCTGTAAAGAATGTCAAATCCAAGAGGTCATTGTTGTGCAATAAATGTTGGGTGAACCAAACCATTGATAAACCTGCATCTTGTAAGGAAATAAAACAATGTTCCTCCTCAAAATTGTTCTGCAGGTACCATAAGATACGGGAACTTTCTGTGTGTGTCTTCGCAATGATGTTGTTGGTGCTTCATTCATAATTTCTCGAACATTTTAAATAGTTTCCTCTGTACGGACAGTTGGCCTGCCACCACCGTCCTTATGTGTTACGCTTCCTGTTTCTGTGAACAATTGCTCACAATTCCGGACCACATTGAAAAAGTCAGCTTCCACATGATCCACATAATCACGAAAATGTTGTCGAAATTCAACCAGGCAAGCTCGAGTACTGTACACCCATTCCCTATTTTCAAGATTTCCATTACGAAAATAAGATTCAATGATGAATCGCTTATGTAATTGCGAGAATACCATGATGAATAAAGATTCAAATCGAAACGGACGATGAATCAAACAAGCAATGTACGTTCTGAATTCCAAAGCCACCCTTTACCTAAATAATTTTCGTTCATATGGTAGTTTACCTAATCATGTTGGAAAGTATTCAATTTCGAAGAAGTGGAGTGCTGAACTTAGCGCGAGTGTGAAATTGAATGTTTTACAATCGCATTATGCACCGTGTTTTTCCTACGGCCATATTTTCCGATCGGAGGTGACATACATAGTAGAAAATAAGTACTGTAAATTTCATTTCAAAATTGTTGGCTAGTTTGTTACCATTGTTTTGACTTTTCGGAATTACCTTTAACATTTGCTTAACAATCGCTAGAATTTCGGTCGATGATGAGCATTTGTCAATTTTCTAGCTATAACTAACCTATGGCGAAAGTAACTGTGCGATTATTTTACCGCCGAACATAGCATGTGCTATGTTCCTATGTTCGACGGTAAAATAAACGAGTCAGACTCATGGCAACGGGGATTTGTATTGCTAAAGACACACCAACGGACGAGGAGAGAGTGAGGATGACAATGTATTGTACTGACGGAAGGTATTGGCCTTTCAGGATATTTTATGGAAAATAAATCGCGAACAGTTCGCAGACTATTATTTCGTACTTATTACTATTTCTATCTTTTCTTCGGTTGTGTACATGATTGATGAAGAATTTGTTAACAATCAATTCAAATTATGGTAAAAACAAAATTGAAAGCTGACAGTAACGGCATGACCATACAAATTACATCCTCACTCTCTCCCAGTCCGTCGGTGCGTCGTTAGCAATACAGATACCACTGCCATGAGTTTGACTCTTTTATTTTACCGTCGAACATAGGAACATTTCACATGCTATGTTCAACGGTAAAATAATCGCACGGTATGTCATTTCAAAATGGCCGTAGGTAAAATTCCAAAAGCCACTTAAACTTTTAAACCATATGATGCGTGGCTCTAGCTAGACATACCACAAAAGGCATGATATATTTCACTAATTAAACTGTGTATTATTCATTATAGGAAAAAACAGAGGCATACTTTCTAGGAATATTCTGTGTTGAAGCTTCGTTGAAGATTCTAGCATTAGGTTTTGTTTTACATAGAGGATCATATCTTAGAAACATTTGGAACATTATGGATTTCTTTGTCGTGCTCACAGGGTAAGTTTCACTTTCAATTTATTTACGTATAATGATATAAATGTGTAATATTAACTTAACTTGTGATAAAACCATATAAATGAACTCAACTTCTCCCACTTAGCTGTTTAGAGAAGAACTCCCAGTCAAGCAAGAACTATCCAAACTTAGCAAATTCCCGCGGATGACAGTAGAAAGACAATTATGTATGAATGTTGAACAAGTGCTCCCTATTCTTATTCTGCGTGAACTTATGTGAACGGAGTATTTAATTAGTAACATGTACTTCAAGATAGATATGGATTATGTAGAGAAATAATGATTGTCGAAAAGTTTACTTGCTCTTGCTCAGGTCGATGACTATTTTTGCCGAAGCGAACGTTGACGTTGATCTACGGATGTTGAGATCATTTCGGGTGTTGAGACCTTTGAAGCTGGTGTCCAGGATCCCAAGTAAGGGGTTCCGCCCATCAAATATTATATTCATTAATACTTATTAAAATACCTATACCTATACATTTACACGTATCGTATTCTCTTTCTCTCTGTGTCTTCTACATATTCTCTCTGTCTAGCTCTTTGCAGTGGGCCCGCAGTAGCGCAGAACTAGATCCATTCATATATATTCGTTGATTTTCATTTTTAACTACTCATTAATTAGTTTCTTAGTCTCATAGATACAGTACTTATAAAAGGCTAAGTTTTTTTAGGACACTTTCCAATTAAATTTATGATTTTGTTTGTTTTATTTACCTATATACTTATTTCTGTTTCGGTGTGGACTTTCAGTCGTTATATTACGAATTGCGTAGATGAATTAAGTACAACTTTGGGATACAAAAAAAAACTTTTAATACATTAAAGGTGTACGTTATGTTGTTTAGTCGGTGTCTATAAATTTTAAACACATATATGTGAACCTAAATTATCGTATATTTGATTCGTATGATAAATTATTATTATATACCTGACTATAGATAATAATTAATCAACAGGTATTGATTAATTTGGTATATAAGATATAAGCCAGTATGCATGTTTTTTGTAGATGGACAGTGCTCGATTGCATTTCATTGTAGTTTTTTATCCATAGAGTAAAGAACATAGCACGTGTTTAATTAACAATAATGATTGATATTAATAAAATGAAATTAAGTTGTTTTCTTTAAACTTTCAAATATTACATAAAGAAAATCATTATGATGAGTTGGTAGTTGGGAGGATAATAAAGAAACAGCAATTATAATTTTCAGTATTAATTAACTAACAGATATCTGTGTTAAACCGAAGAATTTATACATAAACAATTTGGATTAAATCACAATTTATTCTGGTTACGTAATTACAATCAAAACATATAGGTATTTTTATACCTGCCAGACAACAACCACTATAGAAGAGTTAAAGTTATGTCTCATTGATTTCGTGTTCCACAATCGATAATGTTTTAATATTATACAGAATGTGGATACAAACCGATGTTAAATTCATAATCAAAATCAACTTATTAATTGTGAAAAGAATTTTACTATAAACGTAAATATTTCAAAATAATTTAAAATTTAATTTCCGTTCCAAACATATTCAAACTGATTTTTATGTTGTTTTTTATTGATGTAAGTTTGTTGAATGGATTTCATTTATTTCAGTAAAGCGTGTTAAAAAATACAATTTTAACTTTTTTGCGTATGTGAAAAAAGAGATCTGAGGAATCACATCTAAATTACGAAATTTTTTCTTGGATTTGAAGATTTATATGAATTCACTCAGTATTTTATTATTGTTTCGAAATAGCAAAGTAAAAATAGCTCAATGGCTCAGTTTCGATTGGTTTCGATATACTTATCTAGTATACATCGTTCGATAATTCGGCTGACCGGGTATGCTGAGGTGCAGTCGCAAGCAGAAAATACTTTTCCTTTCCTGTAATCATATCCACTTTAGCTTTGAGTCTATTTTCTAATACTTATACCTAATATAAGGTGATGATAAAACATATCTACATTACCAAATTAAAAAAACAAAAGTTGGGTAAACGGTAAAATAAAATGAACTTCTTCATGAACATTAAGATGATTCAGTTCGGAAATTTCGAATAGGTTTTGCCGTTTTTAAGGGAAATCGCCGACTCAGTCGTTCTCGCGTCGCACTGGTATAACTTCTATATACTGTATTATCGATTTTACAATTATAATTAATTATGTCGCACGCAGGACATATATTTCATTTTATATATTATCAGGCATAGCGCATATAGGTACACTAGCGCATCGCATCGAGCATTGTTTATCATTACAAAAGGAAAATAAATTTATTTAAGTAACCGCAATACCCAACACCGTTCCGATGTCCGCTTACTGAATTCCAAAAGTTCAGCAATGTAATTATTTTGAATTTACAAATAACATCTACCATTTCAATTTGTTTACTTAATACTTATTATTGTACTTTCTTAGGTTTATTTTCATTTTTATATGTTTTCTATTTCATTTATTTTGGATTCAATTAGGTTTAACAACAAGAAAGAAAGGCAACGTCGTTGGTGTTTGGGAAGGAAGGGCATATTGATGTGTTTATTTAATATCTTTTTCACTTTTGGTTTTATTTACGTATTATATATCTTAATTTAATGAAAAATAAGGATTGCGAAAAACAAACCAAAAGCGAACAACTGTTGTTATTAGTGTTGTTATTTTTTAGTTTATAAAATAGTGTTTGGAGTAGATTGGCTGGAGGCTAGTATTTTGCAGGTTTCTAACGATGTTCCCTCAGGAAATCATAGCTGTGGACCTGCGCACGTTACGCGCTATTCGAGTGCTAAGACCTCTCAAGCTAGTCTCTGGCATCCCTAGTAAGTAGATAATTAACGAAAAACCTTTCTCTCCTTAAAAAATTTCAAAAAGCAAAAAAAATTAGATAATTAAATTTAAATTATTTTAAAGATTTTATTTGTGTACAGCATAAGAAATTTTGAAATAATCCTACTAAAACCAAAATCATGCAAAATTTTTATTGTTATTAAAAAGAACTTTAAAATATGCCTGGAAATATTACTTATTAATATATTTTAAAAAAGAACACTTTTATTTTACTTGTTAGGAAAAAATCTGATTGTTTTCACCTATCAGTTTTTGGGGGCAAAATTAATTATATCTCAAAAAAGTGATGACAACAATTAGCAAAGTATTATCTAAAATGAAAAATTCTAAAGTAACGAAGAGCTCTTCATAATGATTTCAATTAATATAACCATATATCTATTATTATTTTAAATAAGTACTTTAGTGAGTAATTAAAGTAAATCTAGTTAAAAATATCGATATGAGATGATTAACTTATAATGTTATAATATAGTTGCACAATAAACCCTTTATTGACTTAGTAACGTTTCTTGCAATGACGTGATTGTACGTACAATGTAGTTTTGTTAATTTAATTACTTTAGAGATTATTTGCAGTGTTAATACATACAGGTTTAAGCATGTCACTAAAATCACTGCGTACAAGACTTTTGATCTATTAACGACCCAACAAAATTTTATTCTCCATTCTCTTATTCCGGTTTCCGAAGAAAAGAACTTCATTATATCGATGAATGAGGATTAATTTTTCAAATTTTTGAATGGATTATAACAATAGAATATAGATCGGATTAAGAGACTAATTATTAGTTAGGCAAAAATCTTTTGTTCAAATATAAATTCATTGTTCCATCAGCAATTGTTGGAAATTATGATTTGCGCTGAAAAAGAACAAGCGCATTTTTGAATTTGAATAGAAATTTTAATTCATAATGCAAATAGAGATTTCTTTCAAAATTTGATTGCAAAATAAAAACAAATATTTAATTACAATTGGTGAATCAGATCAGATTTTTTATTTTATTATTATTTAATCTTATGCTGAACAAAATAATTTTATTCAAAAAATACTTTTACCACTTTATTTTCAACTAACCTAAATACATATATACCTACCTATATTAGGAATAATACTGGGTGTTACCAACGAATACTTGAAAGGGGGAAATAGAATTCAATAGATTAAGCCAACATATTATAAATGAGCGATTTAAGAATTTAATTAAACTAAATATTAATAAAAAGATTATAATTAATTTTTAATAAATTATTTTAATTTTAACCTACAAGGTAGTATGTCAATACAACTGAATTTCACTCATGGAACCTGATACATTCATTATCACGAGTTCTTTTACCTGATGTTATTATACCCAAGACGTCACAAATAATGTTGAACTATATTGATAGAGTGAAATAGATAATTTTGTAAAATCAATTGAAAATTCTTCCTTTTCTGTATTTTTGCCAAAACACCCAGTATAAAATAAATACATACATAATTTACAAATTTCAACTTGTATAAAGTAGATCAAGTTTTGAATTAATTTAGAAATTACTATAAAATTAGTACGCTTCAGTAATTAAAATGCTTTAATAATTACATTAGAAGTATTCAAACCTATGTTTCACACTTTTTGTGTGTGTGTTTACATTACAAAGAAGACATAATAACATTTAGTCCTTATTATTAGATATACACAACAACTGTAAAAAGCGAACAAATTTTACAAAACATTTTCTTTTGTAGGAAATGTAGTTTTTCGGATGCATATTTACAGTCGCACAGTTTCATTTCATATTTCCATATTAACATGAAGAAAAACACATTCATATTAAAAAGAAAACTGGAAACTGTAAATATCTATCAATTAGTAGTTAGAATACTTAGTTAGAAATTAGTTAACGTAAACTTGTAAAATTCTAGGCCTGCAAGTCGTGTTGAAGTCCATCATCAAAGCTATGGCTCCATTACTGCAAATTGGTTTGTTAGTATTGTTTGCCATCGTTATATTCGCGATCATTGGTTTAGAATTCTACTCGGGAGCGCTACACAGAACCTGTTATAGTCTCTATGATATAGGTAAGGACTATTTCTTATCAATAACTTATCCCATATTTGCAAATTGTCAGTGGCAATTAAAAGTTCCTTCCTAATAAAATTTCCCGATTTCCTATGTTTGATGTACCAATATTTTCCAAACTATCACCTTATGGATCGTAAGTCTCTTAACCTAAAATATAAAATTTAAATATCATTGCATATGATTCATTAAATTCAACCATTGTGCGAAGAAGCAATCCGACAAAAAGCAACATAAATCTTGACTGCGACGGCATTCTAACATGATTTCGGTCGCTTGCACACTTTATTTCGGGCTCGGCTTCCAGCTTCCAGGGTATCTTCCTCGTTGATCCTAGTCCTAGAAGAATTTCTGGAAGATAGAAGAGCTGGATATTTCAGCAAACGCGTCGAACTTGCGAGGATTTAACATTCAAGCAACCGCCAAACCATAGCACTGACAAAGCAAGACCTTTGAAAAACATGAAAAGGAGAGTCTGGATGGAACAGCTACGAAGCTAGCCAAGGCGCCGAGGAGCATCGAACCGTAAACGTTAAGGAGCGCATGTCTTATGAGTACACAGGATCTTACCTTGTCATACAAATATCCGTCACCGGTTTTCATCCTTGCAAACAACCTTTCTTAATCATTGCCAATCGCGCTCAGTATACTTGATTTGATTTAATTTTTCTTCTTATTTCAACAGATGTAATTGTTAAGGAAGGCGATATGGCAGCACCCTGTAACACTGATAATAAATCGCAAGCCGAACTGCAAGGGAGCAATTGGTGTCGCGATGGAAATTCTGTATGTTTAGAACGATGGCAGGGCCCAAATAACGGCATCACGTCCTTTGACAACATCGGTTTTGCTATGCTAACCGTGTTTCAGTGTATCACAATGGAAGGATGGACTGCTATACTATACTGGGTACTTGTTATTGTTATATTAAATTACGTGCTTTCGTTTTGCAAGTGCCTCGCTTCAGTTGGATCCGCAATTATCCGATCGCAAAACGTACACTATTAAGAGAACCGTCTCAATGGCTTTGGGAATATAAAATTGTCGGGTTTGAATCAATTGAAATAATCATGGTGATACAGAGCAAGAGCATTGGCGCCGACTACACGGGGGCAATTAAATTTCAAATTTTAACAATTTTAACAACATACATTCCAAATTAAGAATAAACCTCTAACCTATAGACATATATTTTTGTGCCTACCTTGACAAATTTCGCTTATGGTACATTCCTGAAGTACATTTCCTGAAGTAACAAAATATATCAGAAGCGATGCCAAAACAAATTTAGCAATTTTGGCCGAATTTTCAATATATTATTGACCAGATGTTGGCAAACCTTTGATTCTTTGGTAGATATTAGAATATGTCATTCTTACAAACAATTTAGTAATATTACATTTTTTGTCCATTTTTAACCAAGAAAAATTTCCTTAACATTAAATAAACTTTTTTTAGATGAACGATGCAGTCGGAAGTTATTTCAACTGGATGTACTTCGTGCCGTTGATTGTGCTTGGTTCGTTCTTCATGCTCAATCTAGTTCTCGGTGTACTTAGCGGGTATGTTATCACGTGTTTCTCCATTCCCTTTCTTATCATCGGAAAAGACAAAAACATGTTTGCATTATTTTCGCTTTTGTTTTGTTACAAATTGATTTTAATTGATCAATAGCGAATTTTCTAATGAGCGTCTACGCGTCGAACGTCGTGCTAATTTCCAAAAGGTGCGCTCCAAACAACAATTCCAACAAGCGATCGAACGCTATCTTGAGTGGATAACTCAAGCAGGTGCGAATGCTGTAACAAATATACTACAAACGCCTTAAATAAAAAGCTCAAGCTCAAATGCAATTCCTAGGTTTTCAAGTATACTCAGGCATTTAACTTGCAATACAAATAGACGTAGAGGCTAAATTCGTCATCAACTAACTGCAATTTGTAATAACTTACTTTTAGCTACACTGGAGTTTTTTAGTTTTATAAATTAAAAACCTTAATTATTGAACTCAGATATAAGTATGCTATTTGTAAGCTATTTTCTTTTTCCATCATGTAGTGAGTTTGCAAAGGAAAGAGAAAAAGTAGAAAACAGGCAAGAGTTTTTAAAGCTACGAAGAGCTGCCCAGTTAGAGAGAGAATTGAACGGTTACGTGCAATGGATATGTAAAGCTGGTGAGTTTATATTAATATTAACGGAAAAACACATCAAAAATGTAGTTACACTTAAATTTTTCATGTGCTCATAAATGTTTCAATTGTAGAGGAAGTTATATTGGCTGAAGAACGAACGACTGAAGAGGAAAAAATGCACATTATGGAAGCCAGAAGACGAGCCGCCAAGAAAAAGAAACTAAAAAAAATGGGAAAGAGCAAAAGCACTGATACTGAAGAAGAAGAACAGGAGGAAGATTTGGGCGATGATGGTAAGATCTTTTAATTTCAGTTGGTTATCGGTTATTTTCAACTAAGTTTCCACTAACAAGAAATACTCCCTAATACAAGAATCAAAAAATTGGTACATGAAATTGAAAGAAAACAAAAAGAAATGAATGTTAGGAAATCATTATTTTCATTAACAAAACATTTCTTAACTTATTTTAATTATCAATGCACCACTTTTCATTTAACATTTTCGTACACAGAACGACCTAAATTTAAAAAAATATGTTAACGAATCAAATAGCACCGTGTAATTAAATCTGATAAGAAATATTTTTGTTTGTTTTATATTTTAGCGTTTAGTTTGTTTTCAATGTGCACTAAACTGATATCATGTTTTAATCCACAGTATTTCTTACAGAGTCTAAGAAAAAACTAAAAGGTATGCGGAACTGGTGGACACTACATTATTATGTAAAAATATTTAGAACTTGTTTTAGTATGATATAACTTATTATATATAACCGTAATAAGAGTCTCTGTAGCGCCTACTGCGGATAACTTTTTCATTTACTTATTACATAGTTCTACTATTAATTAATAGTTCCTCGAAGCAAAAGAAGTTTTCCTTTCGTTTCTTTAAATTTTCATTTGAGGAGTAAACCACAGAAGACAATTCGTTATTGCACTAACTAGTTAGATTAGTCCTATTAAAATGATTCATAACTAAAATTAAATAGAAGTTCATAGTAAAAATTATATAATCAAATAAATAACATTGTAATACTTATACATTTGATTAGGCACTATATACTGAGTGTTCAATGAAATTGATGCAACGTTTCGAATAATTTTTTTCACTGTCTTTTTATATGAGTGTAAACATCAAAACTTAAATATTGAAGTTAATCTGTTTGGTATACGTTTTCTACGTGACAGTTCATTATTCCTCCAATACATTGAGGTACCTAGTTATCAAAAGATTGAATATTTCTTTGAACACTTATTACTAATTCGCAGCTTGAAAGTATAATTTTGAATCATCATTTTATGTTGCCTGCAATTAATGTTTTAAATTTCGTTGATTTATTGTGGTTTATTCCTCATATATGATTTAAATATTTTTACTTAATGCCTGAACATCCACACGAAATCAATTCGTGTCCGGTTGGACAGGTACGAACCGCTTCTGGCTGTGTACCACTTTCTATATCATTTATCGAGTAGTTGGATTATCACATTAAGAGTAAGACTTTGACTTAATTAGTAAACTTAGAAGAAACAATCAGATGACAGTTATTGTAACTATTTACATTTTAGATACTTCCTGATAAAAAATAGGAGCATTACTTAATATTTCTAGATTTACACAAATTTAGCTAAAGATTTTCTTAACGTTTTCTTTGGTATGGTTCATTTTAGAGTTTCAAACTGGTTTAGTACATCACAAACTTATGTTGTCAGAATGATGTTTTCGTATTTGATTATTCATAAACATTCAAAATAAGTCAATAATCGGTTTGAATCTATAATATGAATAATCTATTGAGTTTCTATTGTATTTTTTTGTAGTTTTACTGTTTTACACTAGCAAGTAAACTATTATTAGATTAAAAATTAGACATAAAGTAGGATTTCGTTTTTACCTAGATATACAGGATGACTCATATTCATTGTTTCACTATTGCTAAACTTTTTAATTGAGGTTTGCGAAGTCAGTTAAAATAGCAGCTTTTGATTTCTACATCACTCCCCAATAAACATATTGAAACTTAATTTATTTCTATGGACACATGAAATAAGCACAGTCTTGTAACATACAATACGCGGGAATTCTGCCGCCCCTCTAAAAGTGCCGCCCTATCCCCGGGCCTAGTTGGCCTATGCCAAAATCCGGCGCAAAAACTGAAACATTTTCGAAAATTTTAACCTGCATATCTCGTAAACTATCAATGGAAAGTTGTCAAAATTTGCCACAATAAATTGACCAAGAATCAAGAAAGAGCCCTGACATGAAAGAGAAGCAATTTAATCTCCGTCTAAAACTAGTTAATGTATTATTGACTCAAATTACCGTTAATTTTACTTATATTTACTTTCCGACTAGCGAAGGTATAGTAAGGAAAGATAGGTGATCGGTCGACATATCGAAATCGGGTTTTCGACGAATGTCCACGAATCTCGCTACCCTGAGTCCGAAGTTGTTTTTGGTGTGATGGGTGTATGGGTATGTGCACAAAATTGCGGCCAAACAAAGCAACATATCGGGGTGAAATTTGGTATCTGGACAGCTGTCTTCAACTTGGAGTATAAATAAACAACATCGGCCGGTAAAGAAGAGAGTTATTGGCTGTCAAAATATTCATTTGCTTATAACTAGCTAAATATTGACTCTAATATGGAACTACCTCTATATTCTCCGAAAGTGGTTTGAATTTCCAACATGATTTGACAATTACATTCTTTCTATGGCTAAAGGATACCATTTAAACAATCTGCTAGCGCGACCCTACTTCACGCTGACGCTAGAATTTGACAATATAAACTTCATAGAAAAGTTATCGTTTAAATATTAAAACTGACTATAACGTCATTGAAATTATATAAGTAGGTGCGTTAAAGTGGAACCGCACAACTTTCCGACGTATAAACTATGATTTAGAAGAACTCGTCGATCGTAACAGTAATTTCGATCGGAAAGTGGAAATCACATTGATTACGATTTGATATCAGTAAATAATTCTACGATCGACGAGTTCTGCGAAATCGTAGTTTATTTGGTCGGAAAGTAGTGCGGTGCGAATTTAAAGTACCGATTTATTTCATATGTAAAATAAATTAATTTAAAAAATTGAACAATGCTGTTTGGGCGCCTCTAAATCATGCTGACACTCGAATTGACAATTTAAACTTCATCGGAAGGTTATCGTTATAAATATTGAAACTGA
>JARJEB010026684.1:0-15288 GCA_030264535.1 Liometoxenus newtonarum
TTCGCATTCCGACGTTACTAAGGTAGAAATTCGAATTGGAAAAAAAAGTAACGATGTAACTACTACTTTAAAAAACTGGTAGTAGTTAGTAACTACTACTAGTTAGTAACTACTACAAGTTACTTAGTTTTTGCACACCTCTAATATAAAGTCATAATTGCTTAACTTTTAAAATTCAACTATTTTAGTTACGTTTCGATGGTTTCCAAATTTTAAATATTTGCCAAGAAGAACAAAATGATAGATATTGTTTTGTTAAATATTTATTTGCCTGCTTTATACAGACATAAATAAAACTGACAGCTACAAATATTCGAATTTGAAAGCAAGGTGCTTGAATAAATTATATTTGTCGAAAGCGTTCATGACTTTGCATAATCATTCAATCAATTTATTGCTTGCAGCTAAGCGCATGAAATCTGAGCAAATTTCTTTTAAAATTATTCGATTTTTCTCTTCCACTTTGTACCTGTTTCTGTGGTGGTTATGACTTTGTGACAATATTCATTTTTACTTTTACACTATACCGAAGTTATGAAAAGGAAAGATTTGAATTCATGCAAATTAAATCAAGTTATGAAACAATATTTTCCTGAACAAGAAAAATAGTTTTTAATAGTTTTAGACTGATGTTCTCATGTCCTTGAGTCAATGTGCATGAATAAAATTCCGGTCAAACGAAACAAAGGGTAAGAAGTATTTTTGTTTAGAAACCCAATATGTGGTGTTCCACACCGAATTTTTTCTTGAGGATAAATAGTACAAAAGGGTTTATACTGACAGTGGACGTGAATATGAATAAATATTCAATCGATTAATGAAATTGAAAACTTAATAATAGATACTAAATATAAAAAAATAAAATTAATAATCGCAAGCATATTTCGAGTAATTAGTTTTATGATTTTGAATTCGAATTAAGTACTTATAAAACGAGGAAAAACATGGTAAATGAGCCTCAAATTGCAATAAAAAAGGAAAAGAAAGCAAAGAACGAAAGTTAAAGAAATAAAAGACTGTTGATGGGATGATCGGGATGATCCCAATAAACGATCATTTCTTTTTTCCCTTTTTGCTGTTATTTCGGTATTTATTAATCAGTTTTTTCATAAAAATGCGCTTCGAAATGACAAAGTTAATATTCTTATTTCTAAAAATATTTTGATGATCCTTTCGCGACTTTACGTTTTCTCTTTCTCGAGCATACCCTTGTTGTTAAATCTAAAATCCACAAAACGCAAGCGCAAATCTCCGCAAGCAATACTTTGAAAGTTTTCCCGTTTTGCCTCTGTTTATAACGTGTTGCGATACGCGCGCATCAGTTTCACGCCGCTGGTTCATCACTTCTAATAGAAAATAGAATAGAAACTTATAGATGTTGTAAAACGGGCAGCAAACATGCAAAACTGTATTTTATATTGTTGCAATTAATTTACTTATACACTTGTACTCTCCTAGCAACGAAGTACGAACACAACATACGTTTGAAACTACGGAAGCTTTTGCCAGTTAACAAAAGGCAATTGGAGATAGGAAAGTGCGCATGCAGGAAAAAGACGAATTGACTCCGGAAAATTCAAGTGCGACGGCCACCTGACACTATTTAATTTCAGCAGTTTAAAGTTTTAACTAACAAACCAGGCATTTGTTTGAAGCGTCTTCGTAAAAATGCTTTTCCTTGCCCTAATCGTCAGTTTTATTCTCAATTACATCCAAATGTAAGTTAGCAATTAATTTTAATTAATGCTTTTTTCGTGCACTTTTATTATCGCTAATTATTCATCATTTGTTAGCACTTTATGTTTGTAATTTGAAATGTTGCTGTTTCGCACTTTGTCATGCGTTATTTAGACTTTATCAAGTAAAAAAAGTTGAAAACAGAAACGAAAAGATCTACTAAAAGACACGAAATGTGAGAGTGAAAAGTCTTGTTGAAATCGTCAAGTTGTAATAATGTCCAGTACGGAACAGTCACATAAATATCCATTTAGTGAAACAGGTGAAATGCTGGAAAAAGGTAAAAGAAAAAAAAGGTAGGTAAGTTTTTTTTCTTTTCCTTAAGGTATACGCTTCAGGTCTAATCTCTTAAATAACTAACGCGTCAGTCTCTTAAGAAATTTATCAAGAATTAGGTGTTACAAATACAAACTCAAAAAATTACAAACTTCTTTTCATTGTTTCTAAGTTAGTGCTTCGGTTTCTTTTTGTAGAATTATTAATCAAATTGAGATTAATTGTAGTGCACCATGCACTTTAAATTAAAGTGTCTTTTCTCTAAAAAAAAGAAACTGCATGAAAATTCTTTAATTTTCCACGAAACTGAAAAACTACTAACTTTTCCCTTCAAAGTACGGGGTTTAAAACGAAATTTCAATTTCATTTGAATTTAATGTTAAACTATTTTCAATCAAAACATTTCTTTTTTTTTTTCTTTAAAATGTGAAATACTTATGAATTTTTAATTGTTGAGGATGCAAAAATACAGAGTGATTTTAAATATTTAAAAGTATGCTGCATTTAGTAGAGTCGCCACTTTTGCGATAAAAAATCGCAAGAGTCATAATTATAAGCAACTTTATATACACGAATAGGCAACTTTATACACATTTACAGAAAAATTAACGCACAAATATAGGCAACAAAATCAAGGAAATTCATTATACTTGAAAAAAATCGCAAAAAATTGCAATGAAATTTAAAAAATCATAAATACTTATGAATTTTTAATTTTTAAGGATGAAAAAATACAGAGTGATTTGAAATATTTAAAAGTATGCTGCATTTAGTGGTGTCGCTACTTTTGCGATAAAAATCGCAAAAGTCATAATTATAGGCAACTGTTTATACACGAATAGGCAACTTTATACACATTTACAGAAAAATTAACCCACAAATAAAGGCAACAAAAACAAGGAAATCCATTATATTTGAAAAATATTGCAATGAAATTTAAAAAATCGCTAAATTTGCAAATTTTACTAAAATGTAATCGCAAAATCTCATCAAAAATCATCCAGTTTGGCAATACTGGGCACAACGAACTAGATAAAATCACTCTGTAGATATATAGGAATGTTGAATCGTCTGTTAAATCGCTGAATAAATCAGTTGAACCAATTTTTCCCGAATAGGTCGTGTTTGTGTTACACATATTCGTAGATATGTGGATTCTAATTGTACCTATGTAAGGGTGGGTGTGCATATGTGTTCGCATATGTTGCTACGTTTTATTAATATTATTATATAGGTATACATGACGGTTTCGGATTTCTGTCTTCCCTGTCCTGTCAGTCTATCAAGCTTTGTTTCAAAATACTCTGTGTTGATATAAAACCGGAAAACCCTACGCTTTTCACATGCAGCTGACGTCCTCCCTCTTCGTATATATTTACTTTATAAGTATGTAAGCGATTGCAAACAAACTAGAACGATGTTTCTTTCTTTTTTCAATATAACTACTTCTATTTCTATTCAATATGTAGAAATTGTTCAACAGTCAATATCTTTCTAGTTTGGTAGATTTCCAAGAAATATTCAAGAATTTATTAAAAATAGTTTCTTATTATTATTTTTTTTTTAAATTGTTTTGCCTTCAACTAATTTCTTAATTTAGACATAAATTCTCATAAAACTTGTTACCTTAGTTAGAAACATGGTGAACTGATGGTACTCAAGTTAGGTGGATTTCACATTGATTTTCTCAAGTGTTTAGTGATCGAAACTAGCAAGAAGCTTTTAAATGCCACACACAAAACAAACGCGAATTCAGCTGAAATAGTAAACGAGTGATTCTTCTTCGCATCGCATCTTGATTGTCTGTCGCACTCATCAACTCAACTAATACTCGTCCTCATGTTCATCCTTTCGAAAAATTTTCACATCCAAGTTAGTAACACCATTCTGTCGATTCGTAGGCATACGTCGTTTCGTGTTCCACTTTCTGAAAAAAAACAAAAAAAAAATACAAAAATAAAGAAATAAGAAAATTGAACGAAGAAGAAGTACGAAGAAGAGAAAAATAAATAAGAAAGTGCGCAGCAAACGAAAAAATGTCCCCAAGAGGCCAATTGGGGAAAATAAATTTATTTATTTAGCAATACTAATTATACAGCCAAGAAACTAATGAAATCGACAAAATTATAGGACAACAAAAGTCCGAGAGAGTTATTTAATCCAAACGATTAAGAAAATATATCACAAAACTCATAAGCTTTCATGAAATGATAAATTAATAGTCTGTTAAGTAATAAGTGCTTTAAGACGCTATATTATAAAACAGAGTCCAAGTTTGGAAAACAAGCCGTGTAGGCGATTTTCCAATGGACGAGTTTTATAATGCGTCTTAAAGCAAGAATTATTTATACTATTTTATCTATGTTGCGCTAATTTTAACTGTAAATAAAATAAAAATGGAGAAAGTAAATAAAAAATACATTTCCAAAGTGTATGGTAGGCAACCCAAATTGCGTTGCTCAAAATGGTCGACGTTTCAACGTGACAGTAGCAGTGTTTAAAAATAACGATTAACGACAAATCAGTGAATTTAATAACATTTATAATGGAGAATGATTTAAGTTGCATGAACGCAAAATAGATAAAATAAATTTTTATGTATTTTTCTTGAATTTTATTTTGCACATATTGTTAGGAATAAGTGGATCAGTATGGAAATTGGAATTTCGTACCCGAACGTGTTGACTTGAAACTGGGAAAAGTTTTAGGGCTATTTGGACGCTCATGTTATCCTGAATAAATGTGAAAATTCGTAAATTTACAATTTGGGAAATCATTAACTTTATAGGCTCACAGATTTGGACGGAATCATGGGTTACCATCTAGGGACTTTAATGACATTCATAGTTCGAGATTCCCTCTCAGTATTGCCAATTATAATTGGTAATTAATTATTGTACACCTCCTGGATTATCCTTGCTGCGTGAAGAGGCATGGTATGTGAACGAAAAGAGCTGACATTTGCAACAAATATCAATCAATGTTCCAGTTGTAATTGCCGCTTGTTATTCACTCTTCGAACTGATGAAATAGAAGATTTTACTATAGGGCAAATCCCTTCCATCGTTTTTGTTTGTTTTTACAACTAATTTCGTTATCCTATCGGTACATTATAGTATAGGAAAGTTGTGTGGTGTCCTGCACCGTATTTTTTCTATTCCTCTACAAAAATCCTGATTTTCTTCATCTGGTTATTTGTTCCCCGTACAGTTCATCGAATTTGTTTCATGTTTTTATGTACACAAGAAATTTTTTTCTTATTTTACGTGATTGTGATGCTTTTTGTCTTTTGTTCCTTAAAAAGTTCTCTCCTAAAGTTAATTTTATAAACATAAAAAATTATCTCATGCACAGGTTTCCAAATGTAGCAGCGTCGATATCGTTGATAAGAACCTTGCCGAAAATGGACAATGCCATCGAGGGTCACAATTTGTCATCGATCGTGTTGGATTTTTCGCATCGTACTCGTTATACACGCTTGCCAAAGATCCATCGTGATAACGCGAACGCAACTGATGATAGTGCTAATGGTAGTAATGACATGGAAAGTCGAAGAAAACGCTCGGCGAATGATCATGTCAGTAAAAATATCACAACGCTGCTGGAGAATTTATTGAAAAACTACGAAAGCTCTCAGTTACCTTCACATGGTCAAGGTGAGTTTCATTCTGCATTATAATCATCGTTTTATTTAAAATGTGGAAAAAGATATGATAAAATGTGCTGAAATTAATAAGAGAACATTTTTTCGAGTGGAAACAAATTTTTGCTTTTTGTTTTTCGTCGTTTTGCGGTTTATAACGTAATGAATTTACTTCATAGTAAAATGCTTGGGCATGAGAACTAGGGGAAGCATTCAGGAGAGCATCAGGGAGTAGGAATCGTTAAGAATGCTGACTGCCAACCCAAAACCAACGCCAACAAATCTGACTGCATGGGTTTGTTGCTCAAAAGCTCAAAGCCCGCAAAATCCACTTGCAACTTTCATCTTTAGCTTTTAACCTCATACCTGTATTTGTATTTCACGTATATGCGTAGAACCGGCCAGCAACGGAAATGTGAAGGGATGAGGATGAAATGTTAGAACGGTTTAACATAATTCCACAAATATATACTTTGTGACGCCCAACAGACAAAAAAAAATATTAAAAAATTAAATTTACGAAATAATTAAATCAATTCTTAAAACGCGAATGTTGACAATGAAATTTCCAATAATTCGATGGGAAATAATTGATTAGAGAATAGGACAAGACGAGTGAGACATAAACATAATTACATTATTCTCTAATCAGTCACATCTGCGATATTTACTGCTTCCTGTCAATGATCGTCAGCTTGTAAGTAATTAAAACGAATTTGGAATTCAAAAGGAAAATAAAATTGATCTATTTACAGCTATAATGAAAAAACTTTATCTTTTATGATAATTTAAAAATATTAGTACAAATTCGAAGAAAATCAATGCATTTTGCACTTTTTCAAGTTGACAATGATTGACACGTCATTTTGTAAAGTTGTAAAGTCGAATGTACCCCGCGTCTCAAAACGATGCCTGGCAAAGTAAATATTAACTTACTGAATCTTGTAGTTTGAAACAAATAAAGCGTGAACGAAATATAGGACGAAGCAAGAAGCGAGATTTAACTGAACGTGAAACAGAAGCTTGATTGACGAACGGGCGCATCGATTAGATTATTTTATGTGCACAAAGGATAAATGGAAAATCTGCCAAACGCATCACTTAAACACTGGTCTGAGACTAAAGTTATTTCAACTTTCACATACAGTAATTAAATAATTTCAATATTCATTCGGTTAAATTTCAATTAAAGTTTTATTTATTTATTTTCAAAATACTATAAGTGTCTATACTGCGTTCGACGAACGCATTTAGTAAGTGCTCCTCCCACAAATGCGCGCTAAATTTGAATTGATTGTTGCTATTGGTAAGCAGTTCATAGCGTATTTGTCAAAAAGGTCAATGGCAAGTGTGAAGTTTGGGCTTGCATTGTGATCTTTTTCAATTCTCGTGCGTGTTTTTAATGTGTTTAACGAGTGAAGTAATTGATGCGCACAATGTACTGCGCAGTCAAAGCACCTAAAAATACTAGCAATAAACTTTCTGAATGTGTTCGGCAAACGCAGTTTATAATAAATTTGTGATTAAAATTATTACGTAATCCATCACGATTTAACCTCTTTAATAAGATTAGATAACAAAGTGTCATAATGCAGGAACTGACGTTATTTTAATTCCTATATGATGGATTTAATTAAATATTCATTTTTCGCTATCCAGTTGGCCGACATCCATCATCCCTCGTTTATACAGAGTGATTTTAAATGATTAACGTCCATATCAGTGTATAAGTATAATTCATAAATGGACGATTGTTGTCAATGTCAGAAGTACTCCCACTTTTTACAAGGACACCGACAAGAGATGCAGTCAATCATTTAAAATCACTCGGTACATCCTGGATTATTCTATATGAGGCTTTCCCGCATTGGGAAAGTTGCAGAGAATATTGTTCTACGTCGTTACGATTAACCAGTTATGAATGAATTCACATTTCAAAATATCAGAAACTGAAATTAAGTCGCTTGTCTTAACATTGCACAAATTCATTCATTCTCTTATTCGATCATGAATGATCCAAATGTGCATAAGTTTCTACAGAGGCGGATTTAGGCATGGTCTTTATGGGCTGTAATCTAGGGCCCCGTTCAATAGATGCGAAACAGCACACAAGGCCCATCCGCTGTCGTGTTCCTGAAACTTTTGTTTTAAACTTTCCACTCGTTACGTTACACAACTTATAAAGGACTTTCAGTATTAGTACCTATATAATCCTTGAAATATATTTTTTCGAAGTACAACCTGTAGAGGTATTAAGTATATAATTATTATTTGTTTTGGCTTTTTCTTTTCCTCATTTTTGGTTTCAGATAAACCGACGATAGTCAAAACGAACATTTTAATTCGAAGTATGGGTCCTGTTTCCGAACTTGATATGGTGAGTATACGTAGGATATTCCTTTCAACTTTCAAATTAAAGTTAAAGCAGTACCTTCGTTTCGTTTTTTGTTTATTATAGACATTTGGTAAATTGATACCGAAGTTTTCAGTTTCCACATTAAAATTTCTGCTTACAATTTATGATCACCCCAAGTTTTTCACGTACAATTTTCATAAATCATTTATATTTGCATGTTTTATAACAAAATAATTATAAAATTAATTTGCATTTTGCATTTCAATTTCATATAGGTACCTAAAAAATATTTGCAATTTTAATGTTTTGCTCTTACTTTTAAATTTCCAAGACCTACATAAATTTGTTCCGCTTTGTTTCAAGTTTTGCCACCACATCAAAAACGTGTTTTTTATTAGTTTTTTTTTTGCGAGCTTTTCTATGTGGTTTTTAGATTATCGCTGTTTTATAAAGGATCCATTAACGAATATTGTTTTATTATTAAAATTGATTGAAAGTACTCTTGTCCTCATGTTGGAATTGGAATCCGTTGCAGGAATACTCGATGGACTGTTATTTCCGTCAATATTGGCGCGATCGTCGTCTCTCCTTTCAAGGTCCTATAAAATCTCTATCGCTTTCCATCAAGATGCTGGAACGCATCTGGAGACCGGACACCTATTTCTACAACGGAAAAAACTCCTATGTGCACACCATCACCGTACCGAATAAATTATTACGTATCAGTCAAGATGGCGACATTCTCTATTCAATGCGGTGAGTGATGTTTCCCAAATTTCCAAATTTTTTTTTTACGGAAACGGTAGCTAATTGCAAAACAACAAATAATGAAAGAGTGAAAAACACCATTAAAATGAAAATGAATTATTAAAGCAATATTTATTCGACGAAAGTCCCAGACCGGAAGTAACTAAACATTTTCTCAATATTTTCTTGTTCACTGGCAAAAATATGAATGGAAGGATGATTAAAAACAAAAACTAAGAAAATGAAACAACACTCACACTGGATATAAATGCTTTGTCATTAATACCGAGACATAATTTGCAATTTTCCACAGGCTGACAATTAAAGCGAAATGCCCGATGGAGTTGCGAACGTTTCCCATGGACCGACAGTCGTGTCCCTTAATATTGGGCAGCTGTGAGTAAATTAAAATTTTTATCTTTATTTATCCACTTTTCACCCCACTCCCCCCAGGGCTCATATGATGAAAAACATCAATAAAATTTAATAAGTTTAATCTCATTTTATTTAAAACGGTTTGTTTATTAGATGCGTACACATCGAACGAATTGCTCTATCAATGGCTGGATGATGCGAGCGTCAGTTTCATTCCTGGAATGACGCTCTCCCAATTTGATCTGATGAGTTTTCCGTATAGGAATTTCACGTTTCGCCGACGCGAAGGTATTTACATTTTTAGTTCATTTTGTTGTTTTTTAATTAAGTTGAAATTTAGTCACTTTTGTGAAAACATTACATTAAATTATAAAGTAAAACAGACGAAAACAAAGAATAAAAATCGATAGAGAATAGAGAATCATCAATGAATCATTTTATTTCATTATCCTTTTTGTCATCCGTCATCGGATTATTTTAGTTGTTAGCGCATATTTAGTCAAAGTTCTATGGAAATTAACAATTTAATTTTCAGTTAATTATTCTTGAAATATACAAACCGAATTAATTCTTTCTCTTTGTCCTTTCTGTTAGGTGAATTTTCCGTTCTTCAAGTATCGTTTAATTTGCAACGGCACACCGGCTACTTTCTAATTCAAGTGTATGTGCCATGTATTCTCATCGTGGTATTATCCTGGGTGTCTTTCTGGATACATCGCGAGGCAACCAGCGATCGCGTTGGTTTAGGCATCACCACTGTCCTAACATTATCGACGATAAGTTTAGATTCCCGTACGGATCTACCAAAAGTACGTTACGCAACTGCATTGGACTGGTTTCTATTATCCTGTTTCTTTTATTGCATTGCCACGCTCTTGGAATTTGCCGGCGTGCATTATTTTACGAAAGTTGGCAGCGGTGAGATTCCAGTCGATGAGGACGAATGGGTGGATTGTGCCGATTACGCCGAGGAAATTGTCGTTAACAATCCGGTCGAGTTAGTTGAGAATAATGCGACTATCGGTAATGGCAATCAATTAGGACGCAGGCGCAGTTCACTTATTTGCCCTATTTACAATGTAAGCTTTTAACAAAATACAAAATTGTGGATCGAATATACTTACATTATCATCTATTTTAGCATTCAGCGTTACATTATGATAACAGACGAACTTCGTTAACGAACGCAGTGACGCAACCAGCAACAGTGCGTCTGACAATGGAACGCATGACACAAACAGAACGCCGGCTACCAAAATGGCGGCAATTTTGGTATTGTTTAATTGGGGATGATAAATTTCGCAAGCAAAGACAACGCGAAGCTTCTGGTGCTGGGTCTGGAAACGATCACGGACAGCGACACGTCAATAGCGTTTCTTATATCGATCAAGCTGCGCGCGTTTTATTTCCTCTCTCATTTACGATATTAAATATTATTTATTGGTTGATTTATTATACATATCAGGAGGAATTCAATTGGAGTGACACACCTCCTTTGCATTCATTAAGTCATTAATTGTTATTTGAAGTTGCATCTTAGGATTTGCGAGCTATAATAGAAAATAGTTTAGGTATACCTACTTTAAACAAAAGGGGCTTAGAAAAAATGGTATTTGAGTCAATTTCATTTCAAATACTAATATTAAATACGAATTTGACTTATATTTAACCTATACAAAATTTATGTTTTATAATAATCATTCAAAGGCTTCTAAGTTGATATTAATATTTTTTTTTTGTGAAGAACCATACTGAGTAGAATAGAATAAGTGATTGACACTTGCGTCAAGCGACAGGATGGCATCCATCAGTTAATCACAAAAGAGTTCTAGAACAAGATCATTAAGTTGCCTACCTTTGCAGTGAGAAAACTGTAATAACACATCTAAACCTAATGGCGAACGGCCATGGTAATACTATCCGTACTACCCTATAGACGAAAATCCAAGTGAAGAAGAGACAAACATGCATTTAAGCCATACAATACCCTTTTTCAATTTTTATTACATAGTGTCACTGCCAATTAAAAAATAACCCTCACTGGTAGGACTACTGAAGACTGAAGGGTAGAACTATAAAGGTAAAAGTACGGCGGAAACAAACACTGGGAAAATTCTTACAGTTTTCTCACTGCCAAAGTAGGCAACTTAATGATCATATTCTAGAACGCTTTTGTGATTGGCTGATGCCAGCCTGTCACTAGACGCAAGTTGACTGACGTACAGTACGTCTCGAGCCGAAGATAGCCGAAGAGAGTGCCAGGAAAAATAATAATAAAAATTCAAATAGTCTTACCATAATTATTTTCTCCAATAACTTCCACAGAGGTCAGAAAAATGATGGTCATGGGGGTAGATTTCGTAACATGGGATTTACGCATGATTTCCATTTTTTGACCACTATCAAAAATATTGGATTGTCCCATTGCGGTGATTCTGGAGCCTTCGAAGTCCATTCTTAGCACCTGAAAAAGAATTTAAGTATTGTTAATAATAAAAAATGTCATTTTGATGATACTTGCACGGGCAACGAGCAAATTTTATTAATTTTGCACAGTCAACAAAATTAAATGCTACTATAATTAAATTTTCAACAAGTTTGCGTTTTTAATCGAGTATTATTCATCAACATTTTCAATATTTCAATAACCAAAACGATACGACAAAATCTTAAAAAGTTATTAAGAATGGAATAATAAAATAATTATAAATTTGATTCGCGTGATATATAACATTTCAAAACAAAGATAAATGAAATTTAGATTAACATATGTATACATACATATATAATTTGATCTTGATAGGTGCATGAGTTTCCTGTTACTCTGTACGCACACGCAGGAAAGCATTGAATCCCAAAACGACTTTTTGTTGTCGACTTGTCGTAATTAGTCGCATAGAAAAATCGTTCGTATACCAACACAAAAATAAAAACGCAATGAATATTCTGTATATTCACAGAGGTAGATATAAAATTATTCAACATATAATGCACACGATTTCGGTGTGTGAGTAGTTAGCCTTGGGTTCAAAAGTGAAAAAAAAAATCAGAATAATAAAGACTGGCGAGTTGTCTCCAGGTCAGTCGTAGCTAATTATTGCGTCGAGCAACAATGGTAAACGCCAAATAAGCAATTTACCTTAAAAAGTTAGAAACAAATATCAACAAATAAAAATGTTTTGGTGTCGGATACCTCTAGTTTGGTTCACTTTGTCATCAGCGATTTTTGTGTATTCGACGCCAATAACTGTAGAGAACGTTGAAAGCTTCGAAGATTCATGGGAGTACAAAATTCAACCGCACAATCAACCCTTGTTGATGAAAGCAAAAGATCACAAGTTACCGTTAAGTACTAAACGCGAAGTAAGTACTTTTCTCAATAAGTATACTTATATTTATTTATAGGTGCGTATTATGAGCCACGTGCGAATTTATTTAAATGGTTTCATGATTTTATTATTACTACTTTAAAACTGCAATGAAATAAAATTTAATTCGATTTTTATTTAACAATAATTTATTTAATTGAACAGAGTAAAGAACTGGAAGAAGATGATGATGCCCTGCAATCGTTAAATGTCGAATCTGTTACATCAAGACTCACATGTTCGGCTTGCCGATTAGGTAATCGAGCGTGAAATGCGCATTTTAATGACATATTAAAACAAAACAAAAAAGACTAAATATGTACTTAAAATTGAAACCGAAAATTTTATTTCATTGCGACATTTTCCTCACAGGTGTAACGCTATTGCGAAGTGAAGTGATGAAAGAAGATGCGAGTTTCGAGTTGATCAAAGAAAAGTTCATTGGGGTTTGCGTTTCTCTGAATATCGCCGTTGAAATCGTTTGTTCGGGGATTTTTGATACGTACGGTCCGGTTGTTTTGCCGACTTTGAAAATGTGTCAATTAAGTAAGTAAAATAATTATTTTTGTATTCCATTATAAGAATTAGGTAATTTGTGGTTTTTCGTTTGTAGCAAATTTATTGTTATTTTATTTTGTAGGAAAAGTTAACTCTCAGCTCTGGCTAGCTGGCCCTAGATACGCTGTACGTTGCGGGTTCGAGTCCCGTCGAGAGAGTTAACTTTTCCTACAAAAAAAATAACAATAATTTTGCTACAAACGAAAAACCACAAAATAAAATAATTATGCTAACGTTAATATTGCTTTGTATTTGTGTGTTTAATTTTTTAATAGATTCAGAAAAGATCTGCAGTCTGTTGCTTGGTGAAATATGCGGCCTTGTGGATAATCCAACGCACGATTGGTACGTGGAATTACCTCCTGAACCAACATACACTTACAATTCGAGTAATAACGGTGATTATGACATTTGGGATTCGCCTCCACCGCCAGTACGTATATTTTTGAATTGAAATTATTTGTAGCTGATTATACCGTGTGATTATTATACCGTCGAACATAGCATGGTAAAATAAACGAGTCAAACTCATGGCAGTGGGGATTTGTATTACTAAAGCACACAGACGGTCGGGGAGAGAGTGGGGTTTGGTTTGGGATATTTTGTGGAAAGTTAATCGCGAACAGTCCGCAGACTATTATTTCGTGCGCATACATTTTTATAATTTCCACCTTTTCTTCGGTTGTGTACATGATTGATGAAAACAATCAATTCCAATATGACAAGGAACAAAATTGACATGACAACTGACACTAACGACATGATCATACAAGTTACTTTGATCGTGCATCGGTCCTGCCCACATCCCGTCGTTAGAAATACAAATCCCCACTGCCATGAGTTTGACTCGTTTATTTTACGGTCGAACATAGGAAAATAGCACATGCTATGTTCGACGGTAAAATAATCGCACGGTATTTTGTATTGTTATTGAAATTATGCAAGTAATTTGCTGACCTTAATATGCATTATAATTAGTCAAATTATATACAGGACGATGGGCCAGTTTTTAAAGTTCTACATCTCTCCGATACGCATTATGACCCTGAGTATCAGGAAGGTAGTGTTGCCAATTGCCAAGAGCCTTTATGTTGTCGAAATTTTAGTAGTTTTCCACTTGAAAATGCGCCTGTTGCTGCAGGAAGGTAGGTACTCAGCTATAGAAATTATACTGAGACATTTTTTATTGCTAATCATTGCTTCAGGTATGGCTCTTATGAAAGATGTGACTCACCAAAAATTCTGATAGACAACATGTTGGAAAACATAGCCCGCGAACACAAAGCAAGTAAAATGTTAATTCTGCTAAAAAAAAGCGCAAGATTAATGTGAAATATGTTAAATTTAGGACATTGACTATATTATATGGACTGGTGATATACCTCCTCATGATATATGGAGGCAGACAAAGGACCAAACGTTGGAAAATGCACGTGAAACGATAAGGAATTTAGTCGAGGCATTTCCGGGCGTTCCGATTTTTCCAACCTTGGGCAACCATGAAGGTGTACCATCAGGCAAGTACGTTGTAACGTCAGTTCTATCTATAATTTTTTCAAGACAGAAAAAACTAGTTTTTTTTTTAAAGTTTCAATGTTTTTGCTGTGCTATGGTACTAATTGGCTTTATTTCATATATTCAAAATTTGAGGACTTTCCAGATACAGGACGTCATTTTTTTTATTGAATTACTAAGTCGTGAAACGTTGTCGATGAAATTGTAAGTGTAATTAAGTAAAAACATGTTATTAATTACAAAAATTTACATTAACAAGTTTCGTAATTACCTACCGGTTGAGCATATTTAATAATTTACGCACTTCAGCGTTTTATTGGCAAGTAGAAATATTAAAAATAAAATATTCCTTTGTTTTGTTTGTCAGTTAATAGCTGTTTATGTTTAACCAAAACATATTTTTTGCATGTGTTTTTATAAATTGTACATCTTATAACATTCAACCTTGTGGTGGTGGTTTTTTACATCAAGATGACTAGCATTAAACTATAAAATTATAGAAAAAAAAAACAAGAAAGATGAGTTCATGCGAAATATTTAAATTATCTATACCTACACGCGCAGGGCCGGATTATGCCTATCGTAGGCCCTACACACTTAACTGAAATTTTGAAAGTCTCAAGTAGTATAAATGCTATATCCTACAAGCGCGGTGACCAAAAAGAAAAGCTCTCAAGTCTCTGAAATTTTTATTGTTGGTGACCAAAAACAAA
>JARJEB010026687.1:0-32435 GCA_030264535.1 Liometoxenus newtonarum
CTTTTTCTACACCTTGCACTATTTTTAACACAAAATACAAATTGTGATGTTCTCGATGAAGCAACGAACGAGCACTAACTGAGAAGTGAAACAATATGGCGGGCGATTCACATCGAGCTATGGTCTGAATTCTTCGGGTTCTTTCGAGATTTTAGATCATATAGATAAGATGGATCGGTCACTTCAAATTCGTTAAATCGTGTTGAACTATAACACGCGATCAATGTTATTTGATTGCAGTGATTTCTGAAAATCCATAAGTCACGGTAGTGAGTTATGAAATCCATAAATCACGGTCGTGAGTTATAAGTACCATTAATCACTCAAAAATGCTAATAATGACCATATAACTGAATAGGTGTAGAAAAAGTTATTTATTATTCACAATCCAATGTGTTATTGATTTAAATATTATAAAATAATTTCATTATTATAAAACATGTATCGTACGCATATGTCGTTTCTGATTATCGATTATCATTAAGTATTTTGTATTGGTTATTGCGTTTAATTATAAGTATATGCTTCATGATTGTTTTTCTAAAGATAAATCATTCTAATTATACGAATATTATTTATTGCGCTCATTAACTCAATTAAATATAAACAATTTTTACTAAAGATACAAATAAATACAAATAATATTTAACAAATTCAAACAAAAACCAAAAATGAATTCAAAGATTAGCACAAAACGAATAGTTACACCAGTTGTTTTTTTTTGTAGGTAGATATTTTATGTTCCTGTTATCCCCTTTTTAATTCGATTAGTTTTTATTTAATTTCATTGCATAATTTACAATGAAAAATGAATAATGAAAAATATTGGATTACTTATTGTAATTTCGTTTTTGTCTTAGTTCTTAATTTTGAACCCTTTTTCATTTTAATCAGTCTTTACTTTTACCTTTTCTCTTGTGTAAACTATACTTTCCCCTTACATGATTGCTTTCCTTTCATCCACATCCACCCACAACCAAAAGATAAAACAAAAGAAGAATTCTATAGTTTATACGCGTTTCGGAATATTCTTTCAGGTAAAATCCATCTGCTCGGAATTGTCCCTTTTCAATTCAATTAAGCATCAATTAATACACTGAATTTTTCAAATGCAAAACAAAAGAAATTTTAAAAAAATAATTCAGCATTATTCCAGGCAGTATAGTTCTAAATCAAATAATTGTTCAAAAAGACATTCAGTCGTCAGGTTAACCTCAAACCTCAACTTTATTCCAAGTTTTATTCATAGAATCAACTTCTATTAGTCCTATTTTATAGGTTTCTTGCGTTTTACACAGTTTTACTCTTTTAATGTGCGTTTTATATGCGTTTTGGGCTATTCGTTCACTTTTAGTATATACAAACTTTACTTGGATGTAGGTACTTACTCTACTTCTACACTTGGTTTAGCAAATTGTGTTTGCTTTATTTAATTGATCGTAGTAGTTGGTTACTGGTTGTGGTTGGTATAGTTAATATAATTTTTAATGTCGCAGGCGAGTGGTACTGCTGGTTTATTTTTTATTTTATTTCTACTTTCACGTGAAATTATACTTACAGGGGCTACACGACCTTTCTAATAGATAGTGGCTCAGAGAGTCAAGAATATACAATTTTTCTACACCTATTTAGTTATATGGTCATTTAGCATTTTTTGAGTGAATAATGATACCTATAACTCACTACCGTGAGTTATGAATTTAGTTAGTGAGTTATGGATTTTCAGAAATCACTGCAATTAAATAACATTGATAGCGTATTAAAGTTCAACAAGATTTAACGAATTTGAAGTGGTCGATCCAACTTATCTATATGATTTAAGATCTCAAAAGAACCCGAAGAATTCCGACAATAGCCCTATGTGTATCGCCCGCCATATTGTTCAACTGTCAGCTAGTCTTCGTTCGTTGCTTTATCGAGAACATCACAATTTGTATTTTGTGTTAAAAATAGTGCAAGTTGTAGAAAAAGTATAGTATCACTCAGATGAATTGCGGTACTCGCCTTTGGCTCGTGGGTTCAAACATCATCTTCGTGAACAATGGCTATCATAATCGCTCATATAAAAATATACTGTTATTCGGGAATAATCGAACGAATAATATCAAATTAAGTAAAAAAATAGAATCAAATTGGACACAAAAATATACAGAAAAGGAAAACCAAGAAAGTCTTGTTTTCATGTGCGAATAATCGGAAATTCAAATTTTCATAATTTTGAAGGTTTTCTCATTTGCGAATAATTCGTTATTTGTCCCGATTGTTTTCATTAGAAGAGCTTGACAACGCAGAAGTAGAAAAGAAAAATAATACCTACGTAAAGGGAAATAATAATTTAGAGAATGCAGATAAGTATAATTACTAAAAAACAAAATAATAAAATGAGAGAGAAAAAAAACTGACGGTATGTACCTAAATATTATTTTATGCACGTGTCGATTGTTGATTTAGTTGGTGTTCATGAATGCATGTGCTAACGTAATTAAACGACACCTTTGGCTCGTTCAACTTTAGCATTTAAAAAAATTAGGAACTTTTTGTTATAGGTTCCTAAGTATGCTAAAGTTTACTTAAGTTGTTAGTTAGCTAACATAACAATACTTACCTAGTTAAGTATTAATTTTTACTTATAAGTAATTCAGTTTGGTTTCTTGTTTCTTTACTGAGTTCGTTAGTTTGCCATAAACTTTAATTTGTTTGGTTTTGGTTGCATAATTTTCTGTTAATTTATTTTTGATAAACGTAAAATTTGTTCTTAAATTGTAACTAAATTTACTAATTATGTAAATACGCTTCTAATTAGGTATAGTTAGTTCCGTTGATTATCAGGAAAATTCAATTCGAAAAAGTTTTTCAAGTTCAAAGCTAATGTATTAACAAACATTTCTAGAAATATTTCAAGAATTTAGGCTATTTAGAGTAGAAATATTATTCGACGTTTGAAAAAAAAATGTTGCTAACTGTAAGTAACTATACATATATGCAATTTGAACTATTCATGGAAGACTACACAGTCAAATTGATTATTTTTTATGTAAAAAAAGGCAAAAAGAAACCTTCTAGGTCGCGTAATGTTAAAATATTTCGAAATCTTTCCAAACATTTCATGGAAATAAATAGGTTTTAGGTATTTAATATTTTTGCACAATCGTTAAATGTGAATGAGAAACATTTACCTACAGAAACATAAACCAAATAATATTGGAAAATTCTTCGTTAAGGAATTTAGTTTTCATTCTACCAAATTGTTTATTCATAAAAATATGCCAACAATTCTAATTATTTCAATATGTTGAAGAATTTTCCACATTCTTATTCTTCCTATCTATATCTATTATTTAAACGAACTAAATTCAGAATTCTAAAAACAATTCTCAATAAAATATCAAAATTGTTAATTGTTACGAACAATTATTTAACGGACATAGATTTATAGTTTTATTTACGTTCTGGTGCAGAATATGAAATGTAAAATGGAATTATTAAAGCAATAATCGTTTAAGTAGCGTTTCGTTTTTGTTTTGGCACTTTTGGCAATAAACGCCACATCAGTGAGTAGAACTGAAGATTGGTAATTTACGAGTTTACAACGTACTCAAACTACATTTAGTTGAAGTTGAAACAGCGAACGAATGTGAAACAATGAAACGAAAGCGTACTTGCATTTTAATCAATGATTGCAATTAAATTCGTATCAAGATCGCCAAAACGAAATGAATCATATCAAATCGACTAATCGACACATACACACACACACACACACACACACACACACACACACACACACACACACACACACACACACACACACACACACATTTACATAACAAAACCATTTATTCAAAGAGAGAGAGATTTGAAACTTTATTGTTTCAAATTTGATGTATTTACAAATTAAATTTCCGAATAAGTGCAGTTACCTAAGCAACGATTCCAAAATCACTTGTGAACTTGTAATAGCAGCCAAATTCCTCTGCTGGTCACAAGAAATATTGGTTCGATCGTTGACTGAATAATAGAAGAAGACTGGCAAGTATACGGACGTAAGTGATGTACCTAGACTCGGCAGAGTGCGCTCCCTGAAACCTACCTAGACTTTTTGAGTATGAGTGGGGAGTAAATACCTGGCGGAGGATCGAGCTCCCATTTTGCTCGAAAAGTGTCCCCTTTCGCAGACCCTAACATTGATAGAGGATGACAGGGGGTCTATTGTTAATTTACTTGCTAAATTAGAAACTTTTGTTTTAAAATATAATAAACGGTTTGATGCACTTTTAGTTCAGTTCAGAGTAAATCGAAAGCAACTAATAATAAAATATTTCAAGAGACTGACTATAAATGCGCTTAGAAACAATCAGCACTGGTTTTGAAATTCAAAAACTTTATTAATTTTCCTGTTTCCCTTTCCCTCCTGCGAGTCGGAATAATAGCCTAAAACTTTGAAATTTTCATTTTTCTTTTCTTGCATACTCATCACTTCCCTATATAAAGAATAAAGTGCATGCAGAAAGTATAACAAGAGAGCTTATCATCCTCTATCCAAAGCTAGAAGTAGACACAAAACAATTTTCGTATATTTTTGAAGGGGAATTTTAAACATCTCGACTTGATCTTCACGTCCCAGCTTTGCTTTTTGTTACAGAATTTTGGGGAACTGCATTTTATTTTTATCCCGATTCGTTGATACAAGAGTATTTTATGATAAACGAAAACGAAAATAAGAAATGAAGGAACCAAGCCAAAGAATTAAAGAAGAAAAAACCGAAACAAGAAGAAGAGAATAAAAAATAAAGGTAGGTATACGAAGCATATAAAGATGATATAAACGCATATAATGCACAAGAAAGTCAGGGGGATAGGGAAAGAACATTTCTTGGCGTAAATAGGAAAGAGATGGGCTGCAGAAGTAGAAGAAGTCTTCGAGATTATAAACGTAAGGCATGCCGGTCGGAACGTGGAGTATTCTGACAGACGATAATAAATTTGAATTAATTTATGCACATGAATATCAATTTTAATGCGGCGCATCCCAAGTTTCATTCCATTTTATCTTTTTTTTTTCTGTGAACAACTTTTTGTCCAATGGCTCCGGATATTCTTCCATTTTTTTTCGAATTTTCAAACTTTTTCATAATTCAACCATCATTGTCAATTTCCAATGATTCTGCAACAATTTTTTCCATTTATGTTTCAATTAAATTTACCCAGTACACTCGTTACTAGATATGCTCCATTGACTTTTCATTTTTTTTATACCTAATTGATTATTGTTCGATTGTTTCATGTTTTCTCTCTCTCTCTCTCTCTATCTCTCTCTCTTTCTGTGACTTTTATAGTTTTACACTTTTTATTTTGATTATTTCTTTCTTATGTTAATATATTATATACTTAGTTGTGTAATGGTTCAATGGTTGATTGGCTGCTGAGTATTTATTTACTACTTACCCATAAATGGCGTCTTTGTCCCGTTTGCCGACGTCGGGCACGGCGCCCATGACGTGATTCGCGGTCGGCGCGACATGGTTCGCATGATATTGATGCATTGCATGGTTCAGATGGGGCGAATGGTGTATCGAGGGTCTGTGAGCAACATGAGGCTCGTACAGACCCCCGCCGGCCGCCCCGCCATCCATATAGCCGGGGTGGATGCCATCGTCGTACTAAAATATACAAGAAACAATAAATACACACACACACACACACACACACAGAAAAACAAAAATTGTTTTCATATTATTATTCGACCATATACAATAAATGGAGAGAGATTGATACATTGGTACATACTGAAAAGTCAAGATGGCGCATAGAATATGTAGATTTCTACTTCTATCCCTCACATTAGGTAATTATTGGCAACGTCGCAACATAAATTGTTCATGGTCGAAATTATTTGATGTTTTTTGTTTCAATTACTGAACGGAGAATGTACCAACATGTGTTTACTTAATTTTAGGGATTAATTATGAAGCACTTTAAACCTTATCTACGTTAGTAACCTGGGGGATTCCAACGTTACTAATCTTTTAAAATAAATGGTGTGGTATTGTTTTTATTTTTAATCAAAATCATAATAATGAAATGATAAGTAATAATATTAATAATAACAAAATAAAAGTACCTGCATACGCGTGTATTGGTCGAATTAACAAGTAAATCTAATCAAAAGTCTGGTAGTAGATTCGTAGTAGATCAAAAGTTGATAACAATGTTTTAAGCGCGATTGTGTGTATTATTTAGATTTAGAATATATTATAACATTGTATGAACTGAACTAAACATGGAAACATTTCTAAGGTCTAGACCTAGACCAGGGGTTCTCAAAGTTATGGGTCGCAAGCAGATTTTTGGGGCGAGATGAACGCAGCCCAAACGCAGCTAACTGTAAATTTATGATAATTTTTTTTTTCAAAAAAGGGTCTAGGCACGCAAAAGTTTTGAGAACCCCTGGTCTAGACCTATATTTATAGACCTTGGCCAGGTTAACTAAAAGAAGGAATAATAAATAATAACACGCGGCAGGAAGAAGTGTTGTATGTAATTTGAAACGTGAATGAATGAGTTTTATAAAACAAATTGGGCACAAAACAGAAACACACTTTTTCATGGGAAAAATAAAAATAAAGTCAATAAATTGAAAATTTAGAAAATAAACTTCAAAAAAGTCAATTTTGATTTTACTTCTTTTTAACTTAACAACATAAGAGAAAAGTTTATATTTCAAAATGTTTAATTGCAAAATTTTCATGTTCTCTTTAAATTATCAATATTATGACGTAATCGAACTAAAACTTGGTAACATTACACGGCAAGTTTTTTGAAAACCTTTTGGGGCCTTTTTAATATTTTCATTTTCGAAAAATAAGGGGATGAACTGCGTGGGTTGACACTACTGCACAAAAACTACCACTAGAAAAATATTTCATAAAAACTTTCATGACGAATTGAAATTCATATGTACAGAGTGCTCCAAAATGAATGAATTCGACTGATTCTATGTAATTCCTGTTCACAAGGACATTGGAAAACTAACTGCACTCTTTGATTTTTAATAACTCTGTATTAAATATTTGAAAAAAGGAAGGCATAATAGCTCATAAAAAATTCAAGATCTAAACGAAAATATTAAAATAAAAATGTGTTGTATAGTCAATGTCAACAATAGGGTGAAATGCTACGTCAAGATGATTTGCTATATTAACCCTAACAACGTAAATTATAGCTAAAATTTTATATTAAAATTTAAAAGCATCAATTTTTGGTACATTTTCCGTTAAAAACTTTTTTTAATCCCCACAAAAATCAACTATAAATAATTTCCTTGCAATATTTGAAATAACGTTAAAAATTCAGTGCAACCTTAATTCGAATTTTTTGCTTGTCTTTTTGTTCAATTCTCGTTTACCTTTCAAATAATTTCTTTAGTATTAACACCCGCACTTACATCATTCTTCAAAAATCTTCGCATAAATTATAACAAATTTTAATTTATTTTCCTTAATAAAAAATAAAAATATCATTTCTTCTCACCGACAAATATTTACTGAAAGTCCCATAGTTTCTTCAAGTCTTGACGTTGGTTAAGTTAAGTTAACTTTGAAGAAATGAAATTTTACGAAGCGAATTTTACGAGCGCACATAATACATTCAAGAGGTGGGTAGGTGTGTAACAGCGCAAGCAAGAAGAGTAACAAGTGATGAAGTTCAAGTTACTATACAAATTTCTGATTTCATAAAATAAATAAAATTTGCTCTTATTTACAATTTTACTATACTTATACAACCAATTCAAAAACCATAAAACCAATAAGAAGAAGAGAAGCAATATCAAAATGTCGGCTCTATTTCTTATATTTTTATTGCCACCAGCATTGAACAGAGGAAAGACAAGAAAATAGTTTACCCTATTAATGCAAAAAGCCAATAACTAATTATTAATTAACCATTTATTTAATCGCAACATACGTTGACGTTGATTTAATAATTATTAAATTATAATTAAAGCCGCATTACAAACTAAACAAGTTTCCTTTACAATTTAATTTACATAATAAATGTCACTTTTTCTGGAGTATATTTGAAAATGGATAGAAATAATTAATTAATTTATCACTCGAGAACTTTGCATTTTTATATTTTTAATACAAGATATTAATCATATTAAACACAGGCGGCGACTACACGAGGGCAACAGGGCTTTGACAAAATTATAAATGAATTAGTCAGTCGGTTAGATGTACAACAAAATGCATTTTAAATGTTATAAACACATATTTTTTAAATTAAAAAAAAACCTATGCCCACCTTGACAAAATTCCAGATGTCGGCGGCAATGAATCAAAATTGATTTGAAGTTGCAAATTGAATATCTATTATCATATCACTTTTCTTTTTGTGCGCCTTTTTTTTCAATTAAAACAAAAGCAAAGCAAAGTTGATTGAAATTTGAAATAATAGTTAGCCGCAGTTTTAATCGGGTCGGAGAGCTTTTATAGTTGAATTATCTTTATACCCTAATAAATTTCAACCATAACTTGTGTTGAATGTTCTATGCGCAATTAATTTTTGATATCCTAATAAAATATATTTCCATTTAATAATAATAAACGCGATTTTATCATATTTACACCAGGCGTGCGGTCGAAACCACAATTTTAGCAAAATGTGTTTGTTGTCAAGATTTTGCAATTTTGAAAAAATTATCTTTAACAATATTTGTTTTGAGAAAGCGAACGAGATGTTGAGCATGGTCAAGAACGGGATTGCTCGCCTGGTGGCCTATAGTACGAAGGCCGCTCTTTTACAACTTATCTACCAGCGCTTTCAAACCACAATTATTATTGCTTGCAATTTTGAAAAAGCTATCTAATTATTTATTTGCGAACTTCAATAAAAAGAATTCTTATAACCTAACTTGAAACGATTTTGATGTTAAGTGAATTGTAACAATAAATTGATTTAACAAGATACTAATTTGTTTGGAACAATAAACATTCAATTTGAAAACCACGAAATATCTTATCAGTATCTAGACTTTGTAACAAAGCGAACGGGATGCCGCGAACGGCCCCGAAAGAGATTGCCCGACTGGTGGCCTATAGTGCGCGGACAGCCCTTTTTTAATTTACCAGCGCTTTCAAACCACAATTATTATTTCTTGCAATTTTGAAAAACTTGGCTAAGTAGATATTAAAATTACTTCTTTAACAAAACAATATTTGCCAAGTTCAATAAAAAAAATTCTAACCAGACTTATAACGTAACCTAACTTCAAGCAATTTTGCGATGTTAAGTGAATTTTAACAATAAATTGATTTAAGTGCTAATTTTCTTGGAACAATAACATTTCGACTTGAAATTCATGAAGAATCTTATCAATAACAATAATTTCAAGTCTTTGTAACAAAGCGAACGAGATGCCGTAAACGGCCACGAAAGAGATTGCCCGCCTGGTGGCCTATAGTGCGCGGCCAGCTCTTTTACAACTTACCAGGGCTTTCAAACCACAATTATTGAAAATTATTGAAATTTTGAAAAAGTGGTCTAAGTATTAGAATTACTTCTTCAACAAAACAATATTTGCGAAGTTCAATAAAAAAAATTCTAACCAGACTTATAACGTAACCTAACTTCAAGCAATTTTGCGCTGTTAAGTGAATTTTAACAATAAATTGATTTAGTTGGAACAATAACATTTCGACTTGAAATTCATGAAGAATCTTATCAATAAAAATAATTTCAAGTCTTTGTAACAAAGCGAACGAGATGCCGTGAAAGGCCACGAACGAAATTGCCCGCCTGGTGGCCTATAGTGCGTAACCAGCTCTTTTACAACGTACCGGTGTTTTCAAACCACAATTTATTTTATTTCATAATTATTCCAAACCGAAGCAGAATTAAGAAAATACTTATAATTATAAAATTTATTCAAAATGTGCGAGCTTAATTTACATAAATAACAAACAAACAAACACCGAGAATTATAAAGTATAAAGCTCTTTCAACGTTTCAACTTCCAGACTTCTACGTCTTATTTCTTATTCTTAAATTTATTTATTCTTTTTCTACCTTTTGCCAGTAGCTTCACGTTTAATTCACTTTCTTTGGCTTCAGTGTTCTTACTTTTTACAAAAACAAAACAGCGGATATTTTATGAGAATTTTATGAAAATTGATAATTTACACGCTGTAACTCAAGAAAAAAATAAAACTAAAACGAGAAACATAATTATTATAAATTTTAATTGAAAATAAAAGGAAAATTATTCATTATGCAGTTGACGAACTAACTACAAGCATTAAATAATTTTCACACTTTTTCATTCTTTATTCTTTTTTCTGATGATTTTCTCGTTTCGATGATGTTTAAGGCAAGATTTCTTGGACTTGGAACAACTTTACTGTCCAAAGTGGCTTGATTGGCAAATTAAAATAGCAAGATTTATTTCTTTCCGTAATAAATTTCATTTTCACTTAGCCGACAGGACGCACATTCACGATCGGGAATTATATCATAAATATTCATATCAAACTGACTGACTATACATCAATTTATCTCTTTTTTTATGATGAAAACACAATTCATCAGTAAAGAACCAAAAGTGACAAAAGTGAATTTACTTTTCAATTTTATTGTTTTCTTTGCAATACCTAGATTTATATTTCTTACTTATTTCGAAGTATATTTCATTTATAATCTTCATAATGAATAGCTTTGCACACTTTTAGTGTTGTTGCTTCCTAGCTTGTTGGTGTCTCTCTAAATCTGAATATATGTAAAGTAAAAATAGCATCAAGTTGAGAACATCGTCGTCGTAGTCCTCGTGGTAGTTGTGTTTTCATTTGACTTTGGTTGGTGCTCTCCTTGTGCTGTAACTGTAAGTTTTCACTTGGAGCATCTCAACATCGACATAACAGCTTTGGCTTTACTATTTTTTAACTATATCTACATATTCGTTATGACCGTTTTAACGCATTTGCTGGATTTTGGATTATCGTATAGTCGCGTCAAAAACTGTTTATATGTCTAAGCACACTGTCCCCAGGCCACAACTTTAGTTTTACTTTGCTTCAACTATCAACATAGAAGTCACTCTAATATTTAAAAATAGATCCCTTGAATCTTCGAAATTAAGAAGAAGAAAAAAAAAGACGTCTCGGCATGAACTGAAAGTCTTTGAAATGAGTAAAGTCAAATCCCTTCGAATATATTTCAAATAACGAAAATTTTGAAACTAAATTTTAACTTTTTAAGAAATATGATAAAAGAGTAGGTAAAAATAGAATTTTACTTAGATAGAATTCTTTCCAGGAAATTTTACAAAACAATTTTGAAAAAAAAAGAAAAATAATGTTTTGGTTTCTCTTAACCGAATCTTTTGATTTTCGGTTTATTCACTGCACAAGTTTGGATCTTTTGATTTTGATTTTGAAACTTTCCCGATTCCCGACATAAAAACATCAAAAATATGGAAATTTTAATGTTATTAATAGTAGTAGTGTATATTAATGTACATTCGTTTGATCTATTTCTATATTTAGTTTAGTTTAAGAATTTAAGATTTTTAATATTTTAGCCGAGCGCTTTGCTTTTACACACTACGTGAAAATTTTCGTTTGTTGTAAGTATGTCTGTTGACTACATGTTACTATTTCCGTAGATATTTGGATCAGTTGAAAATTATGGTCAACTTTTTATAAAATTTATAAGTGCTTGGAACACAATAATTTAAAGGCAAGTCAAAGATGTGGGTAGAAATGCAAACGGGAAACTCATTTGTGGATGTGGTTCGATTTCAAAATTCGATGTGGTTCCCAAAAATAAGGTCATTGTTGATCCAGACCCAGACCGAATGGAAAGGGGGTTAGTCCTTATTGGTATTAACGAGAAATTAGTGGTAAACAGACAATCACACAAAACGTACTTGGTTTTGGCGTACTTGGTTTGGTCCGCAGCCACATTTCGACCGTCAATTAATTATCCAACCTTTTTACCTCATTTCTACCTGTTTCAAAAGGTGTACTAGGCAACCACATGTAGTGTAATAAATGTAAAATTGTTCGAGCAATAAACTGTTCAAATTCAAATTTATAAAATCTAAAATTCTAAAACACTGCCGGAAAATATTAAAATAAAAAAAAAGCACTGATTAATGTCGACGCAACCAAAGCGTTAAATGACGTATCTTAGAAAGTAATATTTCAAATTATAACAAGAAAGAAATTTAACTTTCCGTCTTTTTTAAAATTAATACTTAAATGTTTTTTATTAAATTCCTTCTGAAAACATTTCGAATTAGAAATGTTTAGGGTTAGAGATTAAGAAATCAAAATTGAAATCTAAAACAGTGTCAATGCTTGAAAAACCCTTTTTGAATATTATAAATGTGCGTATTGTGCGTGCTCACACCGCAGTCAGAATCAGAACAGAACAGAACATTCAAAATGTGTTCAAGTATAAATTATAACTACAAGTCGTAAAGTCTGCGACCCACATGTGTCACCATGGTGTACTTTTAATGGGGTTGGATTATGAATTGTGACTTTGTTCGATCTCGTCCGCACGTATACAGGGTGTTCAGAAATGGGCGGAAAATCGACAGGTAACATTGTAGATAAATCATACAAAATTGTCCGGAAGGTCCTGGTTTGTCCTCACCAGATCCCTAAAGTTTGAGTTTTGGTATCATAAAATCGGCATAAAATCGATTTTTTCTTATTCTAGTTAATATCTTTTAGTTTACCAAAGACAGTTATAATGTCTTTTTTTTATTTTTGAAACAACTAAAAACTGGATTTTCTTTTGTAAGAAAATTACTTTTTTTCTAAAAAGTACGTTTGGCATCATTGCATATTTTTAGTAGCTTGATTTAAATCATGTGTCAGATTTGTTTGAAGTAGGAATTGAAAAACATTGGAGGAACGTTGTCAGATCTACATAAAATTCTGTCCTCGTGAGGACAAACGAGGACTTTTCAGACATTTTTGTATAAAGATTTTCATTTTCTTTTGACCCGATCTACAATGTTACCTGACAATTATCAGCCAATTTCAGAACACCCGATATAGTTTTCAAATTGTCAAAAGAACAAGACTAAGTTACTTAATCTGATTGTCAATTTTTCATTACAAATAATTCATATGACAATGCTCACACTGACAATCAATTATAGAATTTATTGTTGTTCCAAATAAAACTTGAAAATTGAAACATAATTTCTTTAGATTTTTTTAAATATCATGCACTCTTTACAATTAAAATAATTTGCTTTTCTTGCAATTCATTTTTGTTAATATATATATAAGCTATAAAAATAGCGCTAGTTTTATTAATATTAGATGCAATTATTATTTAAATATTTAATAATACTTAAGTCGCAATTAATAAACTTATATGTAATTATTGCAGTTGGAAATGTTGAAATCAAAGGCAACAAAAAAGAAGTTGTAAGACACATTGCAATTTCAATAAAGTGGCACAGTTTTCCAATAATTAATTTTTAGATATTATTATTTCAACTTTTCAATAATAATTTTTAATGTTTGGACAAATTATTTTCTATTTGTTGGAATATCTAGATATTTTATTTTTATTTATTTATTATCTACGAATTTCTAATTTAAATCAACAGAAACTTTTACCTATATATTTATAGGTAATTGTTTCACCATAATTTTCGCACTTTTCTTGATTTTTTTTTATCTTTATAGTATTTTTACTTTATTGGTCTGCTAAATAAAAAATTGCTGTATTAAGTTATTAAGAGTTGAATAATAGTATACTATTCAATGAGCGAATATGCAGGCTATTATACGCGAGGGCGAAGTTTACGTAGCGAGACGTTAGTCGAGCGGAGTAAACGCCCGAGCATATAATAGGGTATATGCGCGAATTGAATACTATACTTTATCTGCGACGACAAAATTTAATTTGGCTTTCAAACTTAAAAATTCAACCATGGAATTTAACACATAATCCTAGATGATGTTTTAGATGCAGTCCGTGTGTCACATATCATTATTGAATGCAGGGAAGAGCTCTGCTTGAAGTAAAGTAAATCTCTAGAGGAATAATGACCTATTATTGACGTGTGTCCTGCTCCATTATTCGCGAGTGATATTAATGTGTGTTAAATATGTGCCTGCATACACACCTAATAATGGTTGTTTTACTTGGTCGTCGCGGATAAATGAATATTATAATAGCTACTATCATAAAATAATAGAAAACTTAACTAAATATAATGTACATTTGCAAAATTGGATACGATTATATAAAAAGAAAGAAGAACAGCAACAGGATGTTATTTTTATTGTTATTCTGTTCATTTCGTTTCAGTGACAAATACGCCAAATCCGAATGCGCATTGGATTGCAAAAAAGAAAATTTGAATAATTTGCAAGAATAATTTCGAAATGTACATGAAAATATAATAAATACCCAGTATTAGACTATCAAGTTGAAGACAAGCAAATCAAAATATTACGTATATTTCTACAAGAATGGGAATGACGTCCTTTCTTTTGACTTTTCAGTATTGAGTATTGACGTATTGACTTTTAACCTTTTAACATAACCTTTAATTTCATCCTACGGTTTTCCGTTTTGAATATAAATATTAGTATTGTGTCAGGATTGAATTATCTTGGAAGTTTTTTAATTTGTATAGAACTGAGTTAAGTTTTTAATGAAACCAAAACTTTGCAATGCTCCATGTTACAAAAATGATTCTAGGTAGGTAGTAGTTACAGCAACATGTAAATGTAAAGCAATTAAAATTAACTATGAACTTTGTTCGTAAACAATTTTTTAATAACAAAATTTAGTTTTTAAAATAAATCAGTGGAATTCACACGTTGAGAAGAGTAAAAAAAAATTCTACATTCTATAAGTAAAAATATGGAAATCTTATTTTATTTATCATTGTGACCTGTTAATTGCTCGTAGTCGTAAATTAAGTAATTTATTTTAATTATCCCTCTTGGATGTGAACAATTTAACGACCTCGCTTATTTTCCTTGGTACGCTAAGGCAAGAGAAGGAATAATTATCGTCGAAAATAAATAAACTTCTGACAATAAAAGCCTAAGTATGGAAATAAAAATGTAAATGTTCAATGTTCAAGTCCTTATAGAAGTAGAAATGTAAATCCTTCCTAATGTATTAGCATCTCATTTTGTTGACGAAATAAAAGCTCAACTAATTGAGTTCTTTAGTCACCAAAACTTTATAAATTTTACTCGCTTCCTAGTTCCCTCAATTTCCCTAACGGACAATGTTATAGCTTTTAGTCCTTTCAACGAAACATTCATTTGGGCCTTGGTGACTAAATAATTTACTAAATTGCCATTAACTATATCCGTTTGGAATGTAATGCTTTGCATTAACTCCCTATGTGTATGTACCAAATCCCTTGCTTCAAACTCACAAGCTTTTACGGTTTCAACGAGTTTCCATATGCATTAAGTAAATCATCGTTTGAATAAATTATCCGCGTGTTGTTTCGATTTGTTTCAACATTCATTGCTCAGTTCCTTGTTAAAATGAAAAGAAAGTGCGAGTTAAAAGCAGCGAATTAGTAACTAATTGCAATTTTCAGAAAGTCTAAGAAGTTGGTGGTTGAGAACGGTGTAAGGAACGACGATATGAGGATCATAATGAATCAGGAACCGTTGGGGGTGGCCCAGGATATTGTTTCCGTTAGTAACCTAAGGCGATGGAGCGACGTGTCGCCGTCTCAGTATCTCACAGATTACAGCAACATTGGGGAACCACCCAAACATACAATATCGCCATTTCCGTACGATTCAGAAATCAATCACAAAATTATATTATGGTTAGTATTATATCTTAATTATAGTATTATGTCTTAATTACTATAGCAAAATAAGATTTAAAGATTTTCCGCAAAAAAGTTACAGAATTAAAGTGAAACGTTAAATGTGTCATTTAGGACTGGAGACATATCGTCATTGCAAGTCGACTCCATCGTCAATTCCACGAATGAGTCCATGACTGATAGCAACCCCATCAGTGACAGGATATTCCAACGGGCTGGTTCCGCTTTGAAAGAGGAAATTAGTCTCGATATCAGAGGTTCGTAATTCCATTAATGTCCATTACGATTTTACACTTTTCTATTCCTCATTCCTGTGAATATATTATATTCCTCACCAACATAAGCGTGAAGGGGATTGAAATTTTTTTTGTTTTTTTCAATAATTCATTTATCTTTGCATTCTGAATCAACCGGCATCTACTTAATTACTATTGAGGGTTTGGCACTGTCACATTCCTCGAAATTTACGTTCATTAATGTAGGTACTTTCGGTTTGCAAGCAATTGTTTGCTGTCTTTTGGATCATTCATTAAGGAAAAAACTAAAAAGACTTTTTAAAATAAGTGCAATCAAAATTTCTTAAATTAATTTGTATACATTATGATAAGCATATTGCGGATTTTGCTGATCAAATTGCATTCTGAATTTTATTTTGTTTTTGATGCCACTTTGTGTTATTCCTACACCTGTCAGTAATATTTTCGTATCAGTTTTATCTAAAATCTTTTCATGTATTCATGTATTTATGACCTATATTTCACGGAATACTAAACTCCATGTCATTTGTTTATTTATTTTATTTTTTTATGCTATAGAATGTCGAACTGGTGAAGTAAAAGTGACGCAAGGACATGCACTGCCAGCACGATACATCATTCACACCGTAGGGCCAAAATACAATACGAAATATCAATCGGCCGCTGAAAATACGTTACATACATGTTATAGGTATGTATATTCCTTTCTTGTTTATCTAATTTTTTAACATAGTTCTCGTATTATTCTAACAAATATGTAGTACTTATTTTTGTAGAATGGAAATAGTTTGGCCATTCCCTAAAAGAGCGCGCTGCGCGCACCTATAGAATGGAGTATTTCTATTGGTCTATTCATACCTTCCGCGCATTTTTAGTGAGTGACGTAACTATTTCTGTTCAAGGAATAGATATTGTATGCATTGAAATGCAACTAAACAGAATAGTATTGTGAAATGTGGAATTAGTAGATACTACTAATCCGAAACTATTGCAAATGCAATAATTCGTTCGATTGGATGCATGAACTTCAAATCTCACTTGAGGAAAATGACGTGTAGTGTTTTGAAACTTGAAATAATATCAACATTCATAAATTGTAATAACTCTACATGTTGACCAGTTTTTACTATATTATTGTTATTATTATTTCATTGGTTCAATTCATTGGTCGTTAGTATATTTCCATTATTATGAATAGTTATATTTCTTTGTCAGGTGGAATATAACAACGATAATTGAGAATATTATACGTTCACGAATACTTTGCATCATTTTACTTCTACCAAATTTCACTCATTAAATAAATACAAACCTTTACCTTACATTTTCTTGTATTTAATTTGTAAAAAATATATGTACAGAATTAAGATCATGTAATTTAAAATGAATTTACTAGGTCATTTTGGAATTTTGATTAGTCATAATATAATATGAACGTTAGGTTTCAATTTTCATATTATAAATTATATATTTGTCTGTTTGCCATTTTAGTGAACCCCTATCCTCCATGGAGTAAATCGGAAAAGTTAAATAATGAGTGTATTATACAGCTTGCAGTTTTAAAGTCAATATATTCCTCAAACAGAAATACTTCGGCCACTTTCCAACAGAGCGAGCTCATATAGAATTAAACATGTCTTCTATTAGTAGGTTCATATCTTCCGCGCTTTTTTAGAGTATTGTCTAACTATTCCTGTTTAAGAAATATAGTATAATTTTTTTTCTCATTGCATACTTCTAAATTTGTTGTGGTATAACTAATTGTATTATAGTATTGCCGTGCACGTCAAACGTGTAATTACTCGTTTTTGTTTTTGAATAATAAGTATTAAGAAAGTTATAACAGCAATTACCGATTGTTTGGAGGGGAAGATGTTATTTACCTTTATTTACGATAAAATGATAGCTAAAGTATTGGTTTTTTAAACTTCCTAAAGTGTCTGTAGTGAACAACAACCACCAAAGCTATTTTTGTCGATTGCACTTATTGTGTCATAAATCTTTTATTACAAAGTACAAACGCAATCATGCATCTATTTATAAACCGAACAAAAGAATACGACGAATTATAAAGTAAATTCATTGATCCACACACCTCTACACATAAATAAATTTTTTATGAAGTATAAAAGAAAGAAAAAAAAAATGATGAATGAATCCACATCCATATTGCGTTCTAATACGAAACGTAAGCACGACGTGAGCATCATGAAAATTTTCCAATATGCCAGTCACTTCTCAATCGTTCGTTCACAGTGTTTTTTTGGCGTACAGCCGACTTGAACCCAGAACCAGAACCCGTGAGATTTTTATTTATTCATTGACGTTGGTATTGACTTCCCCCTTCATCTAAAAGTCTGTATACATATGAAACGCATTTTCCCGAAATAGCAAAACGAATAACTTTTTGCGCTTACTCATTTCCACGTTCAATAGTTTATAGTGCTTGTTTAGTTGAATCAAATTAAATTGGGATTTTTATTATAAACTTTCTGCTATTTGCAGGAATGTTCTCCAAAAATCGCGCGAATTGGGCCTGCATTCGATAGCATTATGCGTTGTGAATTCGGTGAAGCGAAATTATCCACCGGATGAAGGTGCACACATAGCTTTACGTAAGTATATTGAGAACCAAACACAAATATCAAGGAAACCTTAAAAAGAAACTGGTTGTTTTGCAGAAAATAAACATGAAAATATTGTAATTATAAATTTTGTTACAACCAGTACATCATACTTTTTTGTTAATTAAATTATGTCTTTACTCTTTAAACTAATAAAATAGAAAGGCTTATTTTTATTCTTGGTGATTTGTAGGCACAGTGAGACGTTTCCTCGAGCACTACGGCAGCTCATTGGACACGCTTCTATTCGTTGTTGATAATTCCGATTTCGGTATATACGAAGTACTACTGCCACTATACTTTCCACGTTCAAAAACCGAAGCAGACGCTGCAAGGTGGCAATTGCCCACGGATATCGGCGGCATCGACGGCGAACCAATGATTCCGGATAGACAAATCAGGATTATTGATAATCCACAGCACACCTTACATGGTAATTCTCACTCGTTCATTTATTAAGATAATCCTACACAAAAAACACGTATCAATATGTGGTAAGCTTGGTTGCATAGCCTGAATCCATGAATCTAGAAAATTTAAATTTAAATTAAACGATGAAAAGTGTAAATTAACTTAACACTAATTATGATTTATTATGTTGATAGCTGGTTCAATATTCACTTTTACAGTTCATTTGTCGTTAATTACTAACTTGTAGTTATTATTTCCTGATAAGCAACATCAACATCTGTGTTAATAACGTGTTTTTCAAGTTTCACTTTTGCATCAGAGTGCTTTGTTTTTCAATTTTCTTGTTGAATGTTCAAATTGTTGAATACATGATAAATAACAATAATGTTGCAATAATAGTTGTAAGAGAATGATTAATGAATCGTATGAATATTCGTGTAAGTATGTCAAATTGGTAATTAATTAATTTTAATTGTTGGAAAAATCGAAGTGCAGAAAAAGGGAAGATAACTTTCATTTTCATTTTGTATTGATAAGAGATTTGCATGATAAAGTCCTGCCTGTATAATTTAGTTGACGAAGTGTCATTAAAGATTTATTATGTAATTGACGATTGGATGATTCGACATGTACAGGACAAGTCGCACACTACACGCGCAATGTACAACGAAAACTGTAATATATTGTTGTGTGGGTTAATGTTAAAAGTCATTTCTTACGTAATAAGAATTGGGTTAGAAACAAAATAGATAAATCGAACAATTGATACAAATCGATAAAAACGACCAACTTTCATACTGAATTTACTATAATGATGTTTTGACATGCCAGGGCAGAGGACATTGAAGGACTAGGAATAGGACTATACCGAGTGTATTAGGAAAATTTGAAAAAAACTTAAAACTTGTTCGCAAAAAATTTTTTTTTGATTAAATTTATCATTTTCCAACCGAACAAAACATACATTTTGTTATTGCCCTAGATATCTTGCACGATATTTATTTTTTTTTGGTTTTCTGTAGCACTTAGAATTTTGTGTTTGCTCATTGTAATGGTTTCGATACGTTCGAAAGTTCGTTAGGTATTCACACTATAAATACACAGCTAGATATACGTAAATGAAAAAGGACATTATTAATTCAATTGTGTTTTTTTGTTTTGTTTTCTATGTTCTCTATCCCTGTCACTTGAACGTTGTACAGCGGACGAGGAGGAATCGATAGACCTATCAAGTCAGTTGGATTCGTCTGTGAGTCTTGCCGATCATGCATTCAGTCAAATGCAAGGTGATCTTGACCAGCAGCGATTGCTGGGCGAACGAACTTATAATGATCCTTTGGCCGATATAATGGTGAAGGAAATACAGCATCAAGAACGGTGAGTACTAGATAAATTTAATAATTTTAATTTTAAGAAAGTTTCAAAGGTCACATTTTTGCCCATTCTCTTATAAAATTAATTAGAGATATTTTGTTTTGTTAAGATATTTAACTTAGGATCGAAATAAATTTGAGTATTATAAGTTTGCAATTGGTACGCCTAGTACAAACAATTCTATTTTGGCACAATTGACGTCACTTGATTCTAAATGCGTACGTACTGTACTGTACATACACTTTTGCTCACGTTGTTAATAAAAGTTCCATAAAAAGAGATTACTGTATGATGCAAACAGGAAAAACTTGAAGACGATTCGGGAAAACATCGTCATCGACATATCGACGTCGCCGTAAACGCAACGTCGACCACGTCTATGGTAATTAATCACGTTTTATGGCCGCAATTGAGAGCACACGTATATGTTGTTGATACAAACAACACTTTATTTTTCGGGATAGTTTTCCTAATATTTGTGGAGTTATAAATATTAAAAAACAAGAAATAGCAATATTTGATAAAATCCGAAAACTGAATGTTTCATTCTGGCTTTTCATTTTTCGTAATTATTCCTAATATTCATATACACTTGGCTTGTCATTTTTCTAAGCTCTTAACTGTCACCTTCACCGGACGATAAAAATTTAAGTTTTAACGTTGAGCAGAACGTATAACTAAAATTGAGAATTTCTAACTCTTGAATTCACATATTTAAATTAATTGAGTTCATCTAATTTTATTAAACGATTAGATTTTTAAAGTAAGTGTTTCAAACAAAATATATATAATTTAGCAGCTTTCCAACAATATTTAGATAAGTATTCGACTTTTTTGTAAATTGTAATAATTTCACATATTCATAAATGATGATAATAAAGAGAGATATTGTTACAATACAACAAATCAACTACCTAAATCAATATTCTCTGTATTGTTTTCGTGTTATGCATTGTGTAACTTTGCTCATTAATCTAAAACCCAAACAAAATGAAACGAAATGAATTGAAGTGATTCCGATTCAAAACAAAATCAATAAACTTTTAATTCAACAACATTTGTGAACAGCCTCGCCAAGCACTTTCAATGTACCCGAGTCCAAACAAAATTTCATAACTCAAGTTCAATTTTTTATTCAAAACCCTATTTTTCCTAAAAGTGCATTTTGTAGAAAACTTACTTTGTATATGTGATGTGTTCAAAAAGCCTTGAAATGAAAATTGAAATAGGTAAATAGCAAAAAAAAAACATTAACAGAATCGTAAATACGAACGCAAAACATAAGCTAAAATAAATCGAATGCGTTTCGGTCAAGTTGCGACATAACCATGTTACAAGTTGTATAAGTACAAGTTGTTAACGATTGATGATGAGACAATAATTTGTGTTATTTCAGCACTCATTGTTCGCTCTTAATTAACTTCACATTTTCATTGGATTTATTGCGATTTTCGTTCGTTCGAGATTTATTTAAAAAAAATCGGTACGGAATCGCACCGCACAACTTTCCGACCATATACGTAAATTACGACTTCGTGAAATAACTAACTAGTTTTGATCGGAAAGTGGAACTGACCCTGTACATTTTAATATCATAAATTTCTGTACAACTTTCACTTGATTTACGCTCAGAAAGCGATCTCTTACAATACGAGCGGACCATTTGGAACGACGAATGGCCACTGTCATCTCCATGGCAGCACCAGCTGAGACTCGGACAAGCACCAATTCGTAGAGATACGCGAGTCAAGGAGAAATAAGACTTCGATTTTTTTCGATTACATTATACTAGAAGATTTTAATGAAAATGAAGTCCAACGTAAATAAGAAAACCTTTTGAAAAATACTTGGGAATTATAATTTTGGTTTTTAATATAACAAACAAAAATATCACAAAATTGAATCGATGACGTTAGTATGGCAAAACCATAATGACATGTAATAATCTTAAAATTTTTCATTTATACTGCAGGTAATTAAAAGCTTCAAATTTAGGACTTTAGGAGCAAATGAATCTAATAAAAGTTTATAGCGCAATTGTCCCGTTTAATTAATATTAATTAAGATTGTAATAAGCTATAATTGGCTTATGAATTTTATTTCTCCGCATTAGTAAAACGAAGTCTTTTCCATGTGCCTTCATAACAAATATTTCAATAAACATAAACAATTATTCTGTTTGACATTGTCATACACTAATATGACGTTGACTTGATTAAATAAAGCGCCTTTAGTTGATGTTGTTAATGGTTCATGCATAAAAGACAAATAAACAAACAACCGACTAACAGTTACAGCCTCCAACTGATACTGAACGTAAGAACAAAGAACAATTTACAGCTAGGTACATACAAAAGTTAAGACAACTTTTTGAATGCTGGCAACTTTGTTAACAGAATTGTCGATAAAACGGATGTGTTCCGATTGTCTTCTCTTCGATCATTAGTTTAGAAAAGTTATCTATCGTTTGTGCGCGTTTATATTGTTGCAAGGACCTGTTTGTAATTCTAAAGGACTATAGTCTAGCTAGAAGGAAAGAACCTCCCTCTTTTCGACTCTCTTTTCTGTTGCTTGTGCAGGGCAAATGGTTCGAGCGGAATCGTTCGTAACTTCGTGATCGTCATGAACACTTGATACACATAACTAACTTTTTGTAACACCACGTCGCGATTTCAAAACGAGTAGCAAATTCCTAGTGAATTTAAACGCGAACGAAACGAATTAACGAATGGTTGCGCAAATATACAAGCAAGAAATCATCAATAACATACAACAAACTGTTCTCGAGTGAAGTGTTTATGTGTAATGTGAATTTCAATTATTAATTATTTCCTTTATAATTTTGCTGTAATATTCGAAATTTTATTTTATCTAACCTTTACCGATTGACATAAAGGCAATCAAGAAATTATTTAATTAGATAATGTTGTTTGAATGAGTTTAATTAGCATATAATACAATTCAAATAAATATAAAATAAAATAATCTAATAAGAAATATGAAATAGAAAAAAAAATTAGAAAAAGATAAACGGGTTTCTACTGATTCTTGCATCAAGAGTGCAACAATTGATTTTATTTTTAATTTAACTTTAAGACAAAAGTTGAAAACTTGTTAGGAAGTGAATAAAAGCAGTTTCCGCCATGAGTACTTCGGATTTTAGTGTTCTAGCGAGTTTTACTAAGTTTTTTGGTTATCCTACCAAAGATGTTGAGCAAATGGAAATTAGAATTGAAGACAGGTAAAATCTTTTCATTTATTTTTTTTTTAATTTCAAAAGAATTAATTATTTTATACAAATATTTTGAAAAACTCAGACTAGACATTGAAAGTATAAAGTTATCATAAAGGCAAATATTTTATAAAGTATAAATTAAATCATGAACAAAATAAAAGCAATAATACGTACGTATAGCAACGATTTTCACCAAAGTTTTATGAATCGTTACAATATTTCCGGAATAAAAAAATAACCATCATTGTTTTAATTTACCTATTTCGTAATTATATTGGTTTCTGCTTTGGTTACGTAATTATAAACATTCGTACTTTCCAACCATGATTATAATAATTAATTCTTTAATATATTTGCTACTAAAATTTTAAAAACTGATAATTGCTTATGTTGCCAATACGTAAGTTAAAATCAAGTTCCGTTTCTGGTTTAAACATGTTTAAAGTAACATTACGTAAAAAATCACACTTTATCGGGATAATTTTTCTCTTATCGTTACGTAATTATAAGCATAACATCGACTAAAACGAATAACAAACTTCTAATAGTACAAAAAAAGCATAATATCAACCGAAACGAAAAATAAATTTGTAATATAGTGGAAAAAAAAACATCAATAGGAACATGTGAAGCGAAAATTAGAGTCAAGTCAAATACAATCATCGAACGAAGGCAAATACCGTAGCGATGGGATTTTTTACTTTGTTACGTTATAATTATGCTAATGACAAGATTATATTTTAGTATTTTTAATTTATTAGCAACAGGTTCTAAACCAATTTTTGCAGTGCTATTATGGTTATTAATATCTAATAAAAGTCGAATATTCGCGTTGTGACGAGGAAATAGATACCTAAATTAAAAAAATATTTTTTCTACACCTATTTAGTTATATGGTCATTAGAGGTGTGCAGTTTAGTTACTTTTAAGTAGTAGTAACGATTCGTTACTTTTGCCGCGAGTATAAGATTATTATATAAGATTGATCGCGTATTAAAGTTCAACAAGATTTAACGAATTTGAAGTGACCGATCCAACTTATCTATATGATCTAAAATCTATGGAATTTGTAGGTACACTTTGACATTCCTATAAATACCTTTGGGCAAGGTCAATTACTAACAGCTAACGAAATCAATAATTTAAATCACTCGGGATAATTCTAACAACTGTTCTGCATTCAATTATATCAATTATAATTTACCAGAATGCCATGACGACGTATGGCGTCCAACAGACCAAAAAGACGATGACGATGATAATTGTCATCTTGAGAGTTCTAATGCGGGCTCTTTCAATGCACTTCATATCTGAGCGTCGTAAAGTTACCTTGGCTCTGTGCTTAATAGTGACCGCTTTGCTCTGGATCGAAGAAGAGTCGCTGACGTTCCATGTAACTTAAGAAAAGATCAAGCAAACGATCTCAATGAACCACTTCCGTAGCAAACTTTTATTAGAAAGTACATATATCATGATTACATTTTGTGATCATAAATTCTAAAACAATTTCTTCTCTCCGAACAAAGTTAACTCGGGTTAACTAATTTATTAAAGTGAGTTGGCTTCATGCTGCATTAATTTAACATCAATTTTTGTTTATAAATTAATCTGCATATTTCGCCCTTTTGAATGTTAACAAATATCTTCGAATCTGTTTGCCGTACGAAGCAATGTTACTGGCAAAATTTGTAGAACATTGAAACATTGAAAATACCTTTGATATCGGAGATAGTTTCATACTAAAATCAATATTTAGCCAGTTATGTGCAGTTTTGACTGCTGAGTACCTATTTTGCTGACTTTAAGTTCCCAAGATAAGAACCAATTCAATATGTTTCTTCCCTTGGCCGGAGTTGTGTTCACAGTGTTCACACACAGCCACTTTTTTAATTGTTGCGGGCAAAATTTGTAGAACATTGAAACATTGAAAATATCTTCGATATCGGAGTTAGTTTCATACTAAAATCAATATTTAGCCAGTTATGTGCAGTTTTGACTGCTGAGTACCTATTTTGCTGACTTTAAGTTCCCAAGATAAGAACCAATTCAATACGTTTCTTTCCTTGGGCGGAGTTGTGTTCACAGTGTTCACACACACTCTTCAAAATCTCGATTCGTAAAATTTGGCTTGAATAATTACCTTCGGTAGATATAATAGTAGGAAAGTAAAAATCGCAACTTATACAATGTTTTAGTTGTTATCGCTTATTATTCATTTTAAAATCTATAGTTAAACTTACTTTTATTATTATTGTCCCGCTCATTCATCCCTGATTCCGTTTCGTTGAGTACTTCTTGCTTGCAAATAACACCACATGAAGCAACTTGATCCTCATCATCCAAATTGTTCGCCTTCTTCCACATTTCCCACAAAATCGAAGCGTATGTAGCCAGGATCACCATCAACGGAATGAAGTACATTGCCATTAGGCATACTAAATTGTAGATGAATTCACGTCTAGGCGTTGTAAAGAAATCAAAGGACACACATTGCGTAAAATTGTCGAAATGCGGATGAGTTTGGACATGAAATATGAAGATCTTACATGGAAAAAAAAAACAAAATATGTATAATTTTAAACATTCAAACTAAATATGAAAATTGGACTCTAATATAAATGAATTAATTACCTGAGGCAGAGCAAATATTATTGATGCGATCCAAGCACAGGAGAGCATCAGTTTTCCACGACTCCGCTTCTTTGTCGCCATTAACGGATGGACAACGGCATAGTAACGGTCAAAGGATATGCAAATTAAGACGTTGCTGCTCAAGTAGAGGCCGAAAGCTCGAAAAAACAATAATATCTTGCAAGCGATGTTTCCACCCATCCATTGTATGGTTATGCGCCATGCAATCTGAAAATTTAATTGTCCTTCATAAATTTAGATATTATCATACAAACATTGAGATTTTCAACTTACTTCAAATGGTAACATAATAAAAGTAACAATCAAATCAGCGATTGTTAAGTGAATGATAAGTAAGCTAATGCGAGATTTTCGCCGACGTGAACGAAATAACTTGACGAAAACCGTTACGTTGCCAATGACGGCAACTATGAACACACAACAGTAAATTATGACAAACGTCTTTGCACGAATATCAAAGATAGGGAATTGCAGTCCAAGGATATCAGCATGAGCACTGTTACTTCTAGTTTTATTGTCACCATCGTCTTGGGACATGTCCAATGATAAAATAACTCCCAATTCTGTTAACTGATGGAATTGTTGGTCCTCAATTGTATATTTCGTCCCGTTCCAATTGAAGCAACAATCTTCCAAAGAGCGATTCACATGTGCAGCACTTGTTGATGTACTTGTTGTTCGTTGGCTTTTAAACATTGCATTATGAACATTTAGCGCAGATTTTTAGATTTCTTTAAAAGTGTTTTTATTTAAGAAAACTTGTAGTTAATTGAAATAGGAAACTTTCGGTGTCGGAGATCGCCAGTTCGCGATTTACACGTAAAGCTAAAACGACTGGGAGTTCAAGCTTAAGGGAAATGAACAGAACGCCGTCGCTAAAAGTACTAAAACGAGGAACGTACTTCCCAATCCCAAACATCCCGATCCACGGGACTGAATAAATGACTTGCGCTGGGAAATTACGGACAAAGGGAGTATACGTTTTCATATACATTTAGTTTATCCTACTTCCGTGTTTCAAGGAAACTGTAAAACAAAAGTTTGAAAGTTTTTGTAGGTACACATCTGTCACAAGGCGTTGTTCATATTGAATCAATCAATGATGGATCACTTCAAGCACCACTTTTTCGGAGTCGGTGAATTCCGATTCGTGGAGATATGTCAAAATCTAAACCATAGTACGAAATTGTCTGAATACATGTCTTTCTTTAAATTTATTTTCTCTCAAATAAATCTTTCACACTTTTACTGCTCAATCTGAATTCGATTTGGAATAACTGAATAACGAATAAGGAAGCAGGCGCGGAGCAGGGGGGTCAAGGGAGTCATGACCCCTCTAAAGTTATAAGTTTCTTTAAGAAAATTGTTAGTCCCAACCATATATTATTTTTCCCCGCGAACAAAAGTAATTTTACTAGGTACTGAGCCATATGATCTCCCCCGAAATATTGTTCTAGATCCGCGCCTGTCAGGAATTTTATATGTATTTTTCATCAAGTTTGATATTTAATATTTAACTATTCTGTATCTATAACATTCAAACCAATACTTTTTGTGAATGAGATTTTGAAGTGTTTTGAATGAGAAACTATACCTAATTAAATTAATTGGAAAATGTCAATTTTATGATAAAACTAATTATTTTTTCATCTTCATTTGGAATTAATCCCACTTATAAATTGGTAAGACTTGTTTACTGAGGTTTGAACATGTAATATCATGGTTTCAAGGTCAATTTGTTCAATTACAGCTGATATCACTTGCTCAATTGAGATCACTTTAGTGTACACAATTCATGATACAGGGACGGACTGGGTTTTGCAATTGGCCAGGAATTTTTTGTAAGCAGCCTTATGATCGCATATCTAGTTATCGAGTTGATCTTTTATGAAATTCCCGAAAGCTCTTATGGCCAGTCCGTCCCTGCATGCCTAATATGTATTTATAGATAAACTAATGTTATGCACTTAAAAATATGTGAAACGTTCTTAGTCAATAATCCTCCGACCATGATTGTGGTAACATTAATACTTGTTTGCGTTGTTTTATTCTACGGCTATGTGAACCACTGTCATAACTATTGGCGAAAACGCCAAATACCGACTTTGGAACCGACCTTCTTTTTTGGCAATATTTTCGAAACTCTGTGTGGAAAGAAGAATTTTCTTGTGCCAATTAATGAAGCTTATAAGTATGAAAATTTATAAATTTTAAAATTTTAAAATAATATTTTTAACTTTGATTGTAGTAAATACAAAGATCACAAATATATTGGTTTCTACAAATGCCTTACTCCAACTTTGGTAGTGACAGATCCCGAATTGATCGGGAACGTTTTAGTCAAAGATTTTACACATTTCGCAGACAACGAAATTCATACCGACGAAAAAGCGGACATACTGATGGCAAAAAATTTGTTTGTGCTTAAAGGACCCCACTGGAAGAGTTTGAAATTCTTGATGAGTCCAATGTTTACTAGTGGCAAGGTAATGGATTTTTTGTTCATGAAACTCAATAATTTAAAAAAATTTGTCCTATGTCTGTTTAGTTGAAATTGTTGTATCCACTGGTTGATGAAACTGGTGTTAAATTAGTAAAATATCTAAAGCAAGAAATCACTGCTGGAAGAAATTGTGCTGTTGATGGTAAACATTTAGCTGCGAAATTTACAACGGAAAATGTTGCAAACTGCGCATTTGGATTGAATGCACAAGCTTTTGATACTGACTCTGAATTTGTAAAAGTTGCACGAGTCTTTGGTAATCCATCCTTTATCAATGCGCTGAAAATAAATATTTTGTTCATGATGCCTTCGTTGGGACGTTTTTTCGCATTCAGGTTTGTAAATTGAAATCATTAATTAGAAGAAATGTAATCGACATTCATTAATGACCATTTTTTATGTTACGAAATTTAGCTTTTTCAGTAAATACGTGCAAAATTATTTGTTTGACACCGTTAAACAAACATTAAAATATCGGAAAGAAAATAATGTTATGCGCAACGACTTCTTGGATATGATAAGTCAACTGAAAGAAAAATCCACCGAATATAAGTTTGATGATAATGACATTACAGCACAAGCTGCCGGATTTTTCGGTGATGGCATTGAAACGAGTTCAATCGTTATTTCTTATTGCCTCTATGAAATTGCTAAACATAAAGAAGTGCAGTGTCAGCTAAGGGAAGAAATAGAAGAAGTGAAACGTTGTTTTAATAATAAAATTAGTTATGAAGCTATTAATGAGATGACTTATTTGGATTGCATTTTAAACGGTATTGTTACATGACTGACTCAATTTTGCTACGTTTGGCGCCCAACTCATTTGAATACAAAAAATAATTTCTAGCCAACGGTTGCGCTTCTAATAAGATTTGTTTTTAGAAACGTTGCGTATTGATACACCTTTAATGGCAATGTTCAAAACATGCACAAAGGCTTACCAGTTTCCATCTCCAAAGGAAGGCATACCTGGTATTGTCATAAATCCCGGGGATTCTGTATTAATTCCTGTTGAAGGACTCCATAAAGATGAAAGTTATTTTCCTGAGCCGGAAAGATTCATACCGGAACGATTTTCAAAAGCTAATAGGAGTAATATCAGAAACTACACTTATTTACCGTTTGGAGAAGGCCCCCGTCTTTGCATTGGTAATGTAATTATGTATTTTCAATTAATTTCAATTTAATTTCAAAACATATTATTTTAGGTATGCGGTTTGGAGTACTACAAGTCAAAGTTGCTCTTGTTGCAATAATCAGTAATTTTGAAGTCTCCATTAATGAAAAGATGAAAACTACTGGGGAATTAGAGCCAGCCACGTTTATGAGGATGCCAAAATATGGATTCTGGTTTGACTTTAATAACATAGTAAAATAGACATTAAAATTACACAAAGAATTATAAATGAATTTGCTTTAAATAGAATTGCTTTTCAATTTTAAAGTAGAAATTTATGGAATAATTATTTTGGTAAATTTTATTTTTCTTTGGCGTTTCCTCTCCATGGCCTTTAAGTTTTAATCGAAGATAGTTACAGGAAAGATTTGAATTCGCCCCAAAAATTCGATGTTTTCGACGGATCTCCACGAATATCACTTCTACAAATTTTGAATCTAATGCCAACTTTGTCTATCATCATCTCTTTAGTCAAACACTGTTACCAAACTCGCAACTCTAAAAGTTGCGTGTGATAAATTGTATTCTTTAATAATTGACATTCTCAGAAATTTAATTAGTATCTAACAAAATTCTGCTCTGAAAAACAAACTTATACAATGAAATTTAACGTTACGTTGCCTTGGCTAAAACTGTTTGCACTCTTTCTATTTTTATCTATCTATCTATTATCTTAATCTAGGCAATGACGACATGACTCAGTGCAGTGATTTTATATTTTTTGGGAATAATAATGCGCATAACAACATTTCGTAGATTTACTTATTTTATAAGAATTCATGCAAATTTTCAGTGTCCAGTCTTCAAGGGATCTCCGCACGAGCTTCTTTGGCTTCCGAAAAAAGTGGTATTGTGGGAAATTAAAAAATATATATTCAATTATAGAGTACGATTTCGTAGAAAATAATTGGATCGGAAATTTTGATATCACTATACCTACTTCTGCGCAATTTCCACTTTCCGATCAAAATTACTTTTACAGTCCACAAGTTCTACGAAATCGTAGTGTATCCGATCGAAAAGTTGTGCGGTGTGAATTTATTAGTTCTATTATTTGCCTACCTTTACTGAAAGTAAGCTTTCCTTCCCGATTTATCGAGAAGAGAGTACACTTTTGAATCCTTAGGGAGGAAGTTGGATTTGTCCCCTAAAGTTGAAAATCCAAAATCGCGAAATGAATCAGTGTTGATGATTTTCCACCAAATGGAACATTTCAAATTTCAATATTTTTTTCTGAGTTCTAAGCGCATTAAGCAGGAAACAAATTTCAAGTACCTGCAGTACCAAAAATAATTAGCGATTTTCCAAAAAAAAAAATATGAACATTTATAAATGCGTATCTCATGCGTGTCGTTGAGAATTTAAGTACCTCAAAGAACAAATTGTCACGGTTTTTACTTCATAAACATTAACATAAAAGAACACATAATCAGTTTAATTGGGTTGGATAAGTAGCTATTTTATGAGGTGATAAAATAGTTTTACTTTTTATTACCAATAATAAAAAAATCAAAAATGATTCCACGTGTTCATTAATGTTATAAATATGGAACATCTAACGCACGTGTTCAAAAATTCCTAGACAATGATTGTGGTAACATTAATACTTGTGTTGGTAGTTTTATGCTACGTCTATGTGAAACACTGTCATAACTATAGGCGAAAACGCCAAATCCCAACTTTGGAACCGACTTTCTTTTTTGGTAATATTTTAGAAACATTGTTGGGCAAAAAGAATGTTTTTGCAAAAATTACAGAGGCTTATAAGTATGAAGAAATAATACTATGACATATAGTCATTCTATAATTATAATAAATAAACGTTAATTGTAGTAAATATAAAGATTACAAATATTTTGGGTTCTACAAATGTTTAACTCCAACGTTGGTAGTGACAGATCCCGAATTGATCGGGAATATTTTAGTCAAAGATTTTACTCATTTCGAAAACAACGATATTTATATAGATGAAAAAGTAGATATATTGATGTCGAAAAATTTGTTTGTACTTAAGGGTCACCACTGGAAATCTGTCAAGTGCTTGATGACTCCAATGTTTAGTAGTGGGAAGGTAATGTGCTAAAATCTTATTATTATTAATTATTTGAAAACTTTTGTATTATTCTTTAGTTGAAATTTTTGTATCCACAAGTTGTGGAAACTGGCGAAAAATTAGTAAAATATCTAAAGCATGAAATTATTGCCGGAAGAAATTGTGCAATTGATGGTAAACACTTAGCGGCGAAATTTACAACGGAAAATGTTGCGAGTTGTGCGTTTGGTTTGAGCGCCCAAGCGTTTGACACTAATTCGGAATTTGTCAAAGTTGCACAAGCGTTTAATAATCCAACTTTTTTCAACGCA
>JARJEB010026691.1:0-13197 GCA_030264535.1 Liometoxenus newtonarum
TTTTACCATGTAAATCCCTATGGAAGATCGTTAAAAGACCACACGGTATGTCATGATACAAGTTGATTATTTTATGAGAGCTGCTCCCTCTGGCTGCAGTCGCTCGAAGCAAGTCATCCTATATTCTACTTTGTTGCATCATAATATGCATAAGTTATTCCCAACCAGTATTATAAGTTATAGATATGCAGGAGGTCTGGGTTCGATTCCATGTGAGAGGGAGAGAGAGAGAATTTTTCCTGTAATATTTAATTTCAAAAAATATTATGAATGAAAATGTAATATAGCAAAGTAGCAACTCCTAATTCAAGTCTTATACTTAAAAAAGCATTTGTCATGTGTCATTTTGAAGTAAACGTAAATAACGGTTATATGACGTGAACGTATTTGACCTCGAAAATGATTACTTACTTACTTTATATTCTATAGTTTGGGAATACTGTGCAACATTATACAATGATTTTTTTTGTGAATTATCTCAAAGTTATATAAATACTGGTTGGGTGTAAATTATATTAAAGACCTGATAATGATAATGTAATTCCCAATTACATAATTACTATATCTATAAGTAGTAAATATAATCATTACTAAACGTAGGCATTTGATTGATTCGATTGCCTTCGAGTGGAACTTTCAAATGTGCATATGTTTACACAGAGAAGCGAAGCACACACTGTAGTTCATTAATTTAATAGTACATTACCGGTGCCAGTCGCAAATCGCGTGTACTTTCTTTCATCAAGATTATTAGACACTAATTATATTCGCGTAAGTTTAACGAAGATCGGAACATGCCGAACTTACTTAGGTATATTACGACGTTGGATATTCCAGTCTGAAATACCTAATTCTGATGTTAAATTCCGGGCGCTATATTTTTATTACAAAAAATATGGTTTCGGGACATCAAACGTGTTTATTAATGACATATATGAACCTATAAAATATATAGGTATACATATAGTTGAAAGCAACCCGTTTTGCTCATTTTTTGTTGCGATAAAATATATAAGTGCGCGTGTTTTAGGAATTTGTAATTCATTAGCTAAGACTTACTTAGTTGTTTATGATCACATTATAAACAAAAACAACTTAGAACCAATATGCTTATCATAAATATTAAAAAATTAAAAATTATACATCTAGACATTTTCAATTTACATTCGAAATTGATGTTTATGTTGGAATTTGGAATTTTGCATTATCCATAAGAACATCATGAAATAAATTCGTTATGTAAAAATATTATTCGTTTACTTGTTTTGAGTGCTATTTTTTAACCGAACAAGTTACATGCTTAAATTAAAAAATGATGTCACCTGTTCCGATAATTTGTCGTTCAAATATTCGAAATGTGACACAACTTGCCACACCATGCAATTCTATTCACTTAAATTTTCAATATGTTTTTGATGCATTATCGATGCTTGCTTGTGAAATGCATCAAATCTGGGATCTGGTGTTCGCAAACTGGAGTTTTTCGTGATTTAATTTATTAAATCTTCTTACAATTTTTCAATATTTAAGTCACTCACTTTCGATTGCTTGCAACTACATTTTCAATCCAATAATTTATAGGCGAAGCAACTAGTAGGATGAATAAAAAATAAAAAGGTATCTAAAAATATTCAAATATATTACTTACTCGTAGTGAATGAAGTATTTTTCCTTTTGTCATTAGTCATTATTTTTGTTGTGTAACGTGCTTGGATTCGTGAAGCAATTAATTTAGGAATATTTCATAAAATATAAACTTCAATGAACACATGGACACATTCTTGTAAAATTCCAACTATAGGTAGAAACAATGAAAACCACTGCTGGGATCCAAGCAGACATTTTATTACTCCGCTTTGATTCGTTTGGCTGCGGTTTTTTGGTTTGGGTTTAGTTGAATGCATATTATTGACAATGCCATACTGCATTTACTGCTGAATGTTCAAACAAAGGATAAACAATTTGAACTTGAGCTTTATTAAAAACACTGTGCATTTCAAATATTTCAGATTTCAGTGCGAAAAGCAGCAAAACTACTTTACCGTATATTTATTTCTTATTCAATTAGTTGCCTGTGTTGAAATGCGTATCTGTCATGACTCATGAGACAAAGGGAACCTGAACAATTAGACCTCAACTCAGTGTCAATGTTGTCTCATACAAAACCCCAATGGGGGCGCCACCGACTGAACCTAGTTTAATAGCACTCTGTTAGTTTGGTACGAATTTTAACAAAAACGTTGCGTAAATTTTTATTTTTACAGTCAATGCTTTTAATTTTAAACCTATATAATTAATATTTCGTTTTATTTAATAATTTTATTACAACGCATTTGACGTTTGCAAAGTAATAATTGAAAATTAAATGACAATACAATTCTCATTTTTTTTATCTTCTGTCTTTTGAAATTTGTGTCTGTCATCCTTTGACTAAAAATTACTTAAATTTTAAATATAATATTGCAGCGAGCGAAAACGGGGACATTTTCTTTTAGGAAATTATAAAATTTCAAGTCATAAGGCATTGTAATTCAAAAACAGTTTCCCATAACCTTAATACCACCAGTACTAGTACTTTCCACTCTTGGAGTGCTCGCACTATTATTAACGTCACTTCCGGCATACGAAATGTTCATTTACCCATAGCTAATTGTTCACGTACTTTTTGAATTACTCACTTACGCTAAAAGCTAACAAACTTTGGACTTTTGGACTGTGTTCCGATTTATTTATTACTAAAGGAAGAGACGATAGTTGTGAAAAAACAATTGATAAATTAAAAACTAATACTTCAATAATATTTAGATATTTATTACTCGTACTTTTTTTTAATAATTTAAAGCCACTGCTGCACTGAGATTTCTAGACATGTGTTCTTATTTGAATGAATCACAAATATTTGCTTGGAGGTTGACGGTACCCCGTTGCGGGAATAAAAACATAATTCCCTATTATTGCATCCTCGGTTTGGCGCTCATGAAATCCATACCAAAACCGAACCAAACGAGTTCATGAAGTGGTGAACGACGTTCGATGAAATTGTGCGACGAATAACGTGGACGAACATGCCATGCACGAGAAATATAACTAGTACGTCGCTAACCTTTGTATCGTGCATAGACCCGCTGTCAACGGAGAAGTTAGTTGCAAACCAACAAATAGTAGTTACAGTCGTATAAAGAACAACGAGCAGTCGACGACGACGACGTCACGACAACCTCAACGAGTATTACATTCTTCGAATAGAAGTGCCTTGTTGTGCCTTGAATGAAAGTGATTTGTTCAGTGTCAGTCTGAATTCGGTGATAGATATTGTTTTACAAACGTCGCTGATTTTATGTCATTTGTCGTCTAGCTCCTTAGCTATTGTTCGTTTTTGTTTTCCTTCAATTCGCCGAACTAAGCACAAGTACGTATTTAATTTTTTTTTATTATTATCCGTTAGTTGACGAAACAGTATTATAACGATAGAACCAATTCGTTATTATTCGTCTTTCCTTGAACTTGACGTGCCATGAAAATAAACTGCTTTGTTACAATTACCAAGGCGCAATAAAATTGTATTTATAAATAGTAATATGAAATGTTACTAAATAAATATTATTATTGTTAAATTAGAATATTTGTAATCTAATATTTAACAAGCAGTTTTCTTTTGACAGAATGAGTTGACAAACAGTTTTTACTGCGCGACTTGCGCATTCCTAACACTTTCGGCTCATTTCCGTTCATTAATAACAGCACGTCGTCTCGCACGACATTACTGTTTGAAAACACTGTGGAACAATCTATTTTTGTCAAAAGCCCCCAACACTAAATCTTAAAAAAATTAAAATAAATATCGAAATCGGAATATAAATTTAGCCTCATTCTCATTCTATTGGCAATGTTTACTTCTTTCTTCTCTTATAGAAACTGAAAGTTAACGCATTCGAAATAGTTTCTATAAATTAATGAATAATTCGATTTACGGTAAAACCATGGAAAACATTAAAAAGCGCGTTGATGTGAAGCTAGTAAATCACTGGGATGATTTTGGTAAAAGACGTGGTACAGGATCCTTAATTACGAAACCAAATTTTGATAGCTCTTCGATTTTCTTCGAAGATCTGGTAGCGGTACAGTTAAACAAAACTCGTATACTATACAATAAACCAATCTATGCAGGTTTTGCAATTTTAGAGGCGTCTAAACATTTAATGTATCAACTCTGCTATGATTTTCTACGAAAAATATTTTCAGGGGATAGTTTAAAATTATGCTGCATGGACACAGACAGCTTTACTTAAAAAAAATATGGAAATCGGAATATAAATTTAGCCTAATTCTGTTGGCAATATGTTTACTTCTATCTTCTCTTATAGAAACTGAAAGTTTTAGTTTATTTGATAAACTAATAAAACGGGAAAATAATTAAATCTATAAGCAAAACTTACCAGTTTAATTGAATTTGTTTCACAAACGCGTTTTGCTTGCTTTTGGGTTTTGGCAATTTCGGCATTCATCTATACGTTTTGAACGCTCATACAACTTTTTGGAGTTAAAGTTAAACTTTCCGCGATACTGTTAGGGTTTCGGTATTTATCCACGTAGCAAGAGGGCAGTGCCGGATTAAGGTAGTACGAAATTTCAATCTCATCAGTTATTTGTCAGTTATTTGATATTCTTCATCGGTTCATCGTTTGTGAATGAAAATAAAAGCCAATAAGAATCAAGAACAAGTATTTCTTCCGTGTGGTTTTCTAATTTTCTAATTAAAATTAGAATCTACCATTACAAAACCAGCAATTCGAAATCTCATAAATAAACAAACATTTTATTACTTGCTAGCTATTAATATAATTGCAAAATTGCTTGTGCGCTCGATGCTAATGTATATGGGTAGTACTTAAAGAGTTCAATAACGGAATTTGAATAGTCGGAAAGATATAAAATTACAGTTCCCTAACATGGCGAACATATTCACTCACATTACTATCAACTTCTGAAATGTGCGTATTCGAAGCACGTAGCATTTTATAACACGTGAGATCACGTCACATTTCAAGTGAGGTCGATGTTGTTAACTTTGCAACACGCACGAATTGTTACCAATCATAATCATAAGAACGTCTTGAGTATATAAAATATACAGAGTGATTGTAAATGATACATCTATATAGTTTTTTCGTGTTCCTTGTTTTAGTAAATTCGTCAAATATTACAATTTCTCATTAATTACGTTTTGCATCAAGTTTAGTCTCCTGCAATGCTTCCGGGTTCGTCATGATGTCACTGTCAACTTATTACAATTTATACTTTACTTGTCCATTCCTATATAATAGCTGTTTTTGAATTAAAGTGCAACGCTTTGGGTAACAGAAGTCCGTCGTAAGCTTTAAACTTTCAGCATAATTGAACAGGCAAATTACACATTCGATTCCAGCCGTATCTTAAATTCGATCACAGGTTAGTTTTGCTATGGTTTGGTAATTAAGGTTAGGTTAGGTACCCAGTTCGGTTTGCGTGGCAATAATGTTAGTCCTTATTGGGGTTAACGAGAGGTTGTTGTAAACACACAAAACGTACTTGGTTTTAACGTACTTGGTTTGGTTCCGTTTGATTTTAACCATTTATACCTAAATACTACCTGCTAAAAACTGGACCGAATTTGTGTCATAAAATTACAACTTTTAGACTTATAAAATGGTTTGGGACCGAATGTAGCACTAGCCATTGAACAGACCTCTGCAGAAGGTTTACCGCGGAAATTCCGCTAGATCTGGAATTTGAGACCCGATAATCTCGGATAATCCGGCACTGACTGTTTGTCCGTACATCGTATCTCGTATCGAATTGACCTAAATACCTTACGATACCATCATCCTGCGCTAGAAGCGATACGTTAGCATTTGCTATGGAAATTTCAGATAAATATTAATTCAACCTCACTAAAGCAATGAAATAAAATAAAATAACTTTGTTTGCAATGAAGAATCCTTAGGTTGGGCCACATCTTTTAAAACTTTTTTTTTGGCAAAGGTTTGTTAGGACTTTAGGGAGATGATCACATCGCTTATGTTGCATGTTTGCTGAACGTAAATGTTCATACAAACAATGTAAACGTAAACAAACCAACTATTCACAAATCAACGCGAATGTACATTCGTATCATGTGTACACGATTTTGGTACTTTGTACATACCGTGCGTTTATTTATTAAAGACACACCGACGGACCGGTAGCGAGTGGGGATGTGGGTCGGACGACGACACACCACGCTGAAAAGTTAGTGCATCAGTGTGAGAGCTATATAATCAAGATAGACCCAGAAGTTAACGATAGATGAACAATCTGTGAACAAAATTGGAACAAAAGTAACAAAATTGACAACTGTCAGTAACGACATAATCATGAGTATTGAGTTTTACTACGGGGAACATTGCGTATGTACGATGGTAAAATAAACGCACTGTATGAACTTTTAACAAACCTCTAGCACCAAACCCTATTTTACCGCGATATATCTCACATGATCGTGACGTTCTCACTAAAATTCCAAAGTGTACTTCTACCAACAATGTATGTATGTTATTTAATGTAAACGTGATTTAGGTATACCTATAGCGTTAGCAGTAACATGAAAGTTGTAAATTAATTATTTACTGTTTAATTTCACATAAATCTGTTCATGGTTGTCTTCTTATTGCGTATTGTAGTTTGCAATTTAACGAGACTATATCTATCGATGCACGTTGATGGCATGTCAAAAGACGTAACTTAAAGGTTTCTAATTTATAATTCCTTTTGACATTATTCCTTTTCGACTGACTAATATAAATGACTATAAACTATAGATACTTAGACAAGAAGGTATATTAATGGTTTTCACTTTTATGCTACTTTTTTTGTGTTAACTGTATAAATGTTGCAAGAAGTGTGAACCGAAAAAATGCGGATGTTTCTAACATCATCGAAAATGAAACCAAAGAGTTGCAGGATTTCGTAATTTTTATTTTTTTCTACTACTAAAACTGAGTGTTCTTTCCACGTTTTTGGCTCAAATAAATAATCAACAATAAATTTAGAATATATTATTACACTTAGTGTATGAACAGGCTTAATCCGACTCGAAGTAAACGATTATTTAATGCATAGAGATTCTCAATTTATTTGACATATTAATCGCGTACAGTGGCACCAGTTAGTTGACTTGAAACCCATCAGAATAATAAATATAGTGCTGATAGAAATTTCTATCTTTGCGACTTACTAATGTTTAGAACTATTTTTATACTTTAATATTACCGAATTGTCTCAAAAATACTGTGTCAAGTTAACGAAAAACGATGTTTTTCGAGTTTGAACTGCGAACCGCCGCGCGCAAGGATATAGGAAACATATTTTCGGACAGGTGAAAGATAGAAGTATTTTCGATATAAACTCTATAGCAAACGCAAACAAGTCGATAAATAATATGGACGATCCTAATTTTTTTATTTTGGTAAAATTAACGAATGGTAGAAAAGACAAAAACACGTATAATTTATACGAAAATATAAAGTACTACTGATGATATAATACGTTGAAGAAAAAAATAAAATAAAAATACACGCAATAGAAAAAAAGTTTTGGCCTTTAAGATTTTGTTTTGTTTAGTCATTGAAATAACTAACGGACTTATCGCGCATTCATTTTTGTTTTGCCTCTTGCAAACAGGCATCTCGTATTTGATATAATAGATATTCTTCTTTAATATGTTGTAAGAAAGGTTGAAATGCAATTGCAAAATCAAGCGCGAATGGTACTGAACAAAATATTAATAAAGTCTGTAATGCACTGCCAATGTGGAATAAACAGTTAAGCAAAAAATAAAATGGGAATGAGAAATAACACTATAACAATAAATTAATCTCGAAAATAATTAAACTTTTTTTTTCTCATAAGAAGTCGTAGTTTCCACGCAGCGATTTTGCGATACTGCGAGAGAGAGACTTGTGACTGGCTGAAAACTGTCCGATATTTTCATCCATTGTTATTGTAGATCCATTGTTATTGTAAAGGCCTAGGTTGGGAAAGCCAAGTCAGGGCCTGAGGTTTTTAGGCTCTTCAGTGACACATGAGCGAAGCCCTTGGTATAAGGTATCGAGGATTAGGGTTTACATAAAAATTAATAAAAAAGTAACAATAAAATAATTCATTTGAAGGAGCATATGGGTTACAATAGCATGGTAGTGTTTTTGATTGTACCACGTCAGCAAAATAATTGTATAGAGGGCATGAAAGTTAAGGAGTGTAGTGTGAACATTTTTTAGGATGCTATTAGGTCCACTTTGCGTCATATGTAATTTTGAATGACCGGAGTGATTTTACTGGCTCACACATTGTAACAACTTGATATTACCAAATATCCCTAGATTCAGTACCAACCTAACGATTGCGTTTATCGCAAGATATCAACCAACCGCAGTGATCTTGCTGGAAACCAATCTTAATTCAGATATCTTCTTGTCTTTGCGCGTTTTCTCAAGATGAATCAACAATTCGAAACCAATCATATCGCCTTCATCAGCTCGTTCAAATCAATTCAAACTTTTGCGTAACATCATTTGAAAGTTTGCTATCTCTCATTCTCTTGTATTCTTCACCGAATGAATCATCATTACTTTAAACTAAACTAACGAATTGTTTCTATAACCAATATTATCTTGTTGTGTTTGGAATAGGACTAGAGGTAACCGGTAACCTTTTACTTTTACTTTTTAAGCATTCATTACGTTATCGGATAAAAATAAACATTTTTGAGCAGTTTAGTCAACATGCAAGTGTTATTTCGATCTTGGGTATGAAACTCATGCAGTAAATATGCGAATCTATACTATTTGAATGAGTTGTAACAAAGTGCAGTTAACACTGCTGCATCCCACATACATGCGAGTACAAATTTGATGGGTACTTAATCTAATTATAATTTTTGGCAGCCGCAAGATGCACATACGATGGTAATGCATATATAATTTGACTGGTTAAGCTTTCTGAAATATTTCAGAATATTACAACTAGTTTTTTTTGGTTTATAGCTAACATGTTGAATCGTATATTTTGTCATCTGGCACTTTGTAACAGATTATAATCGCAATTAATTATCACAGAGATTATCTCGCTTACTTGGTCGAGCTTTAATTCATTCATTCATAAAAGTTGAAGCATAACCTAAAAACTTATACTTATTTAGTTGTTTTGGTTGATTTTTCAATTTTACGCATAGAAAACGTATATATTGCGATTGTTAACGCAGAAGAAGACCCTTTTAGGCTTGGGACAAATCCATCCTTCCTTCACGTCACCACAATCATCGATTTGACAATTCAACACTTGCGGAGAACCAACACACTAATTACTAAGAAGATCATAATCATACACTGATTCAATACGAGTGGAATACCGATCCGAAGGATAATAAGTAGTGATGACGAATGGCCACTGTCATTTCCGCAACCGCACCCAGGTGTGAATGACTTGAACTGAGCTCCGATCCGTCTTATATTAGCGCAATCACCCTGAACAAGTACTATCAACCATGTAGCGCAATCCACGGAGCCCAGGGTTTTTACTTCGTCACCACGTGTCATCCTTTCAGGAATTCAACACTTGCAGAGAACCAATTTTTGATAATCGCAATTAATTATAACAGTGATTATCTCGTATACTTGGCCCAACTTTAATTCATTCATTCATAAAAGTTGAAGCATAACCTAAAACTTAGATACTTATTTAGTTGCTTAGTTCAAGCAGTTTGTTTAATATTATTATTTTATATTATAAGTATTAAGAATTCGTAATTGTAGATAAGAAATACAAAACTTTGCTCTAATCTCGAATTCGATGATAAACATAACCCAAAACGCATTAAACTATCGAAAACTATCTTATTACAACTCAACCTTTTTGGATGGGTTATTGGATTCGGTTCATTAGTAAATTGGCTGTAATATTACGAACGCACACAACTGTAATTCATTCACCCGTGAAAAGATACGTGAAACCTTTGTGTGGCCCATGACCCTAAGCTCCTAAAGCTGGAGCATGCAACCTGGAGAGCGCATTCATAAGTAAAACGCGGAAGCCTACGCAGATGGAAATATCTTCCCTCTATCTTTTTAGTCTATCATTTTATATAATACGCACACTCAGTAAAAACCAACGGTATATCTACCGATCGTGGCGCTTCAATCGTCGCTGTCTCTTGGCATAATACTAGATTTCTTTAGTGTGCGCGCGTTTGATCAAGCTTTCAAAATCGACAAAAGGAATATATGTAATGCGGCGCACTCCAGTTTATATACTCAAAGATTCACCTATTCCTTTGTTACTGTTTTCCTACTCCTTGCTTACTGTTTTCTTACTCCTTGATTACTTGGTTACTGATTTCTACTTCTTGATTTCTGGTTACTGAGTTAACTATGTACTGGTTGCTACTTTAGTTAGGAATTGCAATTACTCAGTTAGTGCTTCCTATACTCCTCATATGCTAAATCGAGTAAAGAGTTGAATAACCGCAAAATTAAGCAAACAAGTAAGTTTCTGATAAACTTTTAACTTCACAAATTCATGCAAATTGACGGTAATAAAAATAAAAACAATTATTCATTGCGCGCTGTGCACATCAGAGTCAACAATTGTTCCATTATTTGAGTTTCAGTAATCTACTTACCAGCCTACGCACTCTGCATTAAATGGCTTTGTTAAATTTTATTTATGTATGTTACATATATTTTTTTACGATTATTCTTTATATGAGTTTCGAGGTCATATTATTGAGGATTGTTGCGGTGGAGATGCTTTGTATAACATTACAATTTATATTTTCATTAATTTGTAGTTGTAGTCGACCTTCATTGTTCATTTAGGTGTGCATATGTGCTTTTCTTTTATTGCTATATGTATTACTTCATTTATTATTTATCATATTGAAATCAGATACACAGGAAACATTTACAGATGCAATTTGCTCGTTTGAGGAACAATGCTGCATAAAATTAATTTATAATTATGTATTTCGTGCAAAAAAATGTTATGGTGAAATGTTTCTGTTGTTTTTGCTTCTCTAAAACGTGGTTGTTGTTTTTTTTTTTGCTTTGGCGAAAATTGTGTGGAAGTAAGGTAATTGCGGAAATTCGATATACGAAACGGACACCCGGTTTCGCCAACTTTCGTCAAACTCAGGAGTAACTCAATTTTAAAGTGTTCCTCCACCACCCAATGCATTGCATTCGTGCATATTTTCCGCTCGAAAATATCCAATTGCATACACAACTTTTCAATTCAATCGGAAGGAACCCAACTTTTAGCCATTAGCAGACTAAAGACCGTAGAGAATAAAACGGGTTACAACGAGTGGAAACACAAAGTCAAAAATCCAAACAAAATTCAAATCAAGCATGAAGGAACATTTTTTTAATAGTTCCTTTCGGTATTTGTGCACCTAGAACAAAATAGAAAAATATAGGTACAAATTGCAAAATCGGAATGCGTCAATTTAAAATGTAAATTGGTTTAACTTATATAGCTGAAAGTTTTTGTACTATTATTAAATAATTTATAAATTCTTGCAGGTGTTGTTTTCCATGCATTAACAGCAATTTGCATAAATTCTTTGTTACGTTTTGTTTTGCAATCGATTTTTTCGAAATCAACATGTATTCTTTTGGTACAAAATGAAAACGATGACATCAATCATCCAATCATTACTTTTATTTGAGATTTAGTACATGATATAACCATGGGCCGGCGTAGGCAGGGTGGGGCGAGTGCCGATAAGTCTATTATGCTAATTTTGCGTTTTCTATTTGTTTTTTTAATGTCGGTTTAGTAATTCTTTTGATATTCTCCTTGTTCTTGCCCCCCCCCCCCCCCCCCCCCCCCCCCCCCCCCTCTCACCATAATAACTATATTTTGTATTTTTCCTTGGTCTTGCCCCCCCCCCCCCCCGGCATTGAATCCTGCCTACACCCCTTGGCATGGGCGTCTTCTTTTTCAATTTTTCCTGCTCATGCATTATTCTTTTATTGAATTTCCACGTTATCCACTCATAGTTTCACCCGATTTTTGAACGATTCCCATGACGCATTATTTTCATCATCTTCGTCCGCCCATCTTTCCACGAGCACTCAAAACTCTTGAAACTTCTAGTTTGATAAATATAAAAATTATATACAGGGTGACAAAAAGTGAATGACATCCCAATTCCCAATAGGCAATTTTTTATATAAATCACTAATTTTTGATCACTCTGTATATAAGATAAGCATATTCTTCTTTTCCAAAAAGAAAAAAAAATATATATGATGTAGGGACAAGACTTTTGGCTCTCGTTGGCTCACAAAACGACGATATGATTTGAAAGCCTGACGTATTTGTATGTATGTGTTTGTATTTTGTATGACATGAGGAGAACTCGCACCGGCGTAAGGTTAAATATTACAACATCAATAAAGTCTTGCAAAGTGTACGTAAAAGCTCTTCCGATTTTTTATTCTGAATATAAAATAAGTAGGAAGTGGAGGAATAAGAGAGAAATACTTGACGACAGGAAAAAATGTGAGTCAGTAATGTAAGAAGACAAAACTGTAAAGTAGATATTGAAAAAAAAGGAAGTTGCAAATAAAATTATACTTATATATGGGAAGATGTATAACAGAAATAAAAGTGAGAAGTAATTTACGGGAGTAAAAATGTACAGTTTAATTAAAAAGGCAAGGTAGAATACATTTTTTCAACGAACGAGGTCGTTTTTAATTATCGTGTTCATTGCAATAGCAATAAAACACAATAAAATATTGCAATGATTAATTAATAAAATATAAAAAGGAATAAATTTATATGTTTTCACTTCCAAGCTTTATTAGAAGCAGTAACATCGCTCAGGGCGCGATCAGGTCATTTGCCTCAGGACACGATTAGATATTTTGCCTCAGAGCGCGATCAGGTCTTTTGCCTTAGGGCGCAATCAGGTCTTTTGCCTCAGGCCGCTATCAGGTCTTTTGCCTCAGGCCGCAATCTGGTCTTTTGCCTCAGGCCGCAATCTGGTCTTTTGCCTCAGGCCGCAATCCGGTCTTTTGCCTCAGGCCGCAATCCGGTCTTTTGCCTCAGGCCGCAATCCGGTCTTTTGCCTCAGGCCGCAATCCGGTCTTTTGCCTCAGGCCGCAATCCGGTCTT
>JARJEB010026699.1:0-10382 GCA_030264535.1 Liometoxenus newtonarum
TTTTGGCGACCCCATAAAAATATAAAAGAAAGATATATAAATATTTTGTGATGATATATTGATTAGGTAACAATATACACAAATATGCAAACATATGCGTGCGTGTGTGTGAGTGTGACTCTGTCACAAATACAAATCTAGATTTTATAAATATCTACGTATATTTAAATATTTTACATTAAAATTTCGCGACCCCAGGATTCTGCTAAGCGACCCTATTTGGGGTCGCGACCCATAGTTTAAGAAGACCTGTTTTAGACTGTTGCAGTGGTCCACAATTACAGGGATGGGCAACATTCTGTATTTTTTCAAGAACAACCGAAACCAGGGCTTTTCTAATATCTAGTTTTAAAAGCAACTAAATACTTGATCAGATGCACGCTGTTGAACTTTTTGACCGTAGTTGGTTGGTCGCTCGTTACAAACGAAGGAAGGGGATTTATGGCTCTATTCCCTTTTTGTATTTTATTTTGGATAAGCTCTAGTCTGTGCGTGCACTTTGGTAGTCTATATCTTTTAGGGTTTTAGTTTGTTATGGTACAAATCAATATGCCAATTTCCCTCTACAGGAAAATAATACCTCTATGATCAAAACTTTAATTTTCAATATATAAAATATGTTAGCATCCCAATTAAAATCCCATATAAATATATCAGTAATATACATATATTTGCATATAATAATAAATTAAACAGCTTCGGTGAAGTGGTTTTCGGTATGGGTTGGAATCGTGTGGTCGTCGTTTTTGGTTTTGGCTTGTTAAATATTATAATTTTCCAGTGACGCGATGCGGCGCCACATCTGGCATTGTCAAGAGACTTATAATTATAATATGTATACAATGTGGATGTGGACAGATGCCGCCGGGCGGGCCTCATCGAATTTTAAAATTAAAATTAAAATATTAAAATTTTAAACTGAACAAACCGACCAACCAGCATGTTATACAAACAACACCAGCATCTCACTCATTGGACTCTATTGAAATTTATAATCGATCTCTCAACATGCGATTTGCGATTTTTTGTTTGTTTTTGTTTTTGGTGAAAATAATTTTGATCATAGGCTTAAGTGTTAAATTTTTGTAATAGTCTCGAGACGAGACGAAAATTACTCTCGGGAGACATATTTTTTGATAGAAATCTTTGCGCATAATTCGATAAAGGAAAATAATAAGAAAGCATCCCTCTCTCAAATGTTCGTTCGTTGTTCTATCTATATCTCAAATACAACGATGTGAATTGTCATATTACCATTTCCGTTTCACGTTATAACTTTCTTGAACAACTAATACAAGCGCAAATAAAATGTATCAAGAAACGAGCACGAGGAATAAGAAAATGTTGCTTCCCAACGAGTTTGTGTTCTGGTTGGAAGCTTGGCGCGACTACAATATTTCTCGTACCCCGATAACTCAATATTAAAGTTATCTCTCGAAAATCTGGTCTCTGGAAACATACTGACTGATGAAGTTATTCAAATTTTTATATCTTGTTTAGCTTATTGTGTTTTTCACTTCGCAGTCCAACGATTCCCAGCAGAACGTGTGTTACCAACCAGTTTCTTTGTTCCTGGTGCAATTTTCACAATTTTCGTTTTGTGAACGGCTGCGCGAATAAATGTTTGAATTTTGTTGTCCAACAATCTCTATGTCTGCTACTACCACATATGAATGTGACTTTGCGAACCTATACAAACATGGGAAATGTGAAAAGCTATTGCCAAAAGAAGCATACTGACTAGATGGAGATATAGTAGTAGTGGTACTATATGGATGAAAATTTTATTACCCGCTCCTTATACTTTTATATCCGAAGCTATAAAATATCTGCAATCTATCTACATCTACAATATTACATCTGTAGCACATACGTCTGTCTATCCTTTTAGGTCGTGAGATGTTCGAAAAACGTTTTACTGATGCACTTCGAACATTTCGACTTTCGAAATTCGTGCACAATTGCACTCCTAGAATATGAAACACCATTCCCATAAAATTTTGTACTGTCGCTAGAGATTTTAGCTGCATCTCTTTCCGTTTTGGATAAATATGACAGTTCGAATACAACCTGTAAGTACTTTCATGATGCATTAAATTCCAATTTTTAACATTTGCCTTGACAAAAGTTTCACATAATCATGCATTACATTATAGACGGAGAATAAAACATGTTAAACTTTAATGCACGAACTTAAACAACAATTTGTGATGCGCTTGGCTTGATGGCAGGCTTCCTTTCAATGCTTGCCCTTCTCGTTTCGCTTCTGCATTTGCACCCACTCCCTTTGCTTCTATATTCATGAACAAATTCAACTCGCTTCGGAATCAGACATTTAGTTTGTAGCAGACTGGGTGATGCAATAATTGAATATTTAATACCAACTTGCGTTAACGCATTTTGATTTGATAGGTTTATACTCCCAGTGTAGGGAAAACACGCATTCACATAGAGCGGAATGATTTGTTATTATTGTGAGATATAAGGCCCGGGATGTCGGTGTGCATACCTACTTGCATACAATGCACATTCACGTCAATCTTCTCCGCCGAGTAACTGACAAGAGACGACGAAATAAACCGAACAGCCAGACATACAGGACTCAAAGTTGAGCTTTTACACTAGAGCAGGCACTCGTCTAACCGCTCGATCGAATCACCACAGACATTCCACAAATGTTAATGTTTAATTCAAATACGTTAGCGAGCCAATAGAAGTTTTCAAGTTCAAGTTTGAAGTTCTTTCTTAACAGATACATGATTGCAACACGACTCCTGTATATAAGATACATTTACATTTACAACAAACTCGACTTCGATGTTTGGATGTCGGGTATAAATTCAAATTAAGTTATTTTTTTAGAATACACCTAACCACATTGATCCAAAGCAGGTATATACAAAATAACAAGATAGAGCCGTTGCCAGAAGAAATAAAACACAAAGAACAAGGCCACATCAAGCGAGAGGTGTTAATTAACCGTAAAAAATACCTTGCGGCCGGAGCGGAGGCAATCAAGTGGATCGAATCGTAATTTTATTGTGCATCCTATACTGACAACCGCATTGTATTCATAATTTTATTTTTTATACATAGAAAGAAAAGTTATAACGAGCAAGAAGGTTAGGCGAAAACTGGTTGAATTAAATGCGGGAAATATTAATGTAATTTGAATATTTATTTTTTATTATATTTATCACAAAACACATATTTCTTGTCCCGCATCTACCATAAAAAGTCACTCATTAAATCTATATTTTCTTACTTAAATAGTTTCTGAACAAATCATTGTATTCAATCTCTGATGGGCTCGAGGGACCAAATTTTTAATTTTCAAACATCGCTCATTCATATAACAATGGTAATAATTTTACTGATAATCACATACAATCGAATATGTAGAAATTGTGTTGTAATAAATAATCCACAGTTCTACAGTTCTTATCGTTGATGAACACATTGATTATTTTGTTTGTGAGTATAGAAATGAATGCGGGCCCACTAACTTACAGATAGACACCAATAATTACACATAATTTCTCTTTATTCTTTCTCCTCTCATTCAAATTCATATTTAAAATCAAACAAACAATATCCGTAAATGAATGCGAACACAGTGAGAGGAATTATATGTAATCATTCAGTTTGAGTTGAAATTATTGCTATAGGCCAGTAAATGCCAGAAAATGCCAGCAAATGCCAACAAATGCGAGTTTAAAGAAGGGAATGAATAAATGAAACGTATGTGGGCCTTATCTCAACTGCCGGATTAAATAATTTCCAGCAACGTTTTTAATTCATTCAATTAATCGTCTCATGATGAACGTTTTGTAGGTATTTGCATCATTCTAGGTTAATATACGAGTAAAGCAGGAGCGTTTTGCATCTGCATGTCACTGATAAGGGGAAATATGAAAGCGCAAAATTGAAAAAGACCAGAACGTAAACTTCGAAATTGTGATTGCTGGCTGAACACATGAATGCAAAACGTATTGTCAAGTTTCAAGTTTACCGTGACAAAGCCTAGTCGTTTTTGAATAGTTTGTTTTTGTGATAGTGAGCCGCATGACATAGCGTATTAACTCTTTTATATGACAATAATAAATCTTAAAGTTAAGACAGTGTGATGGTATTATGGGCCGTCTCATAGTGGATTATTTCACCGTTGCGCATTTTATTTCTGCCATTGTTACTACTTCACTCTTTACCGGTCTATAGTAGCCTTTGCAATACGGTTCAAAACTCTGACTTTACCAGTGATTCTCAACCTGTTTTTCTTCACAGTATACACTTTTAATAATTTAAAAATTAGGCGGCAAACTACTAATCTCTTATGTATGTGTAGGGTATTCCCAGCGACGGCACACTTCACTAAACTGCCCACAGGACAGTGGTTGAGAATCACTGGACTATACACATATCGTCTTTGTTTGGCGTCTGCGTTGTTCTACATTTTACGAGTTTTACATGACGCTACCAACTTTGACGTGATTTATGTACACACAATTCGTATATATGAGAAGACAAGAAAAGTCTATCTCAATGTAAGGTATGCTATTACCACTGTCAGTTCTTCCAGCTGGATACCTACTATCTACCTATACAGGACTGAGGACTTTTATGATATTAGATTAGAAAATCACCTTTTACAAGGTGCTTAAGTCTTTCGAGTAAAACGCGATAAAAATTCGCCAAACTCGCACGTTTTTATCACCTCGATTGAGCACATTTCTGTCCATATATAGACCATACCTATCCTATAGATGTCAGCAAATTGGACGCAGAGCAACGCAGAGAAAAAAAAAACGAAAACAACGTTTTTTCCAGTTCAGCAAATTCAACCTGACATAATAGACCCACAGCTATGATTTATGCGATTAGAGGGACTCTTTAGAGTCCAGATATTTCCAGCATCAAGCAGCCATCAGAATAAGCAGAATAATAATATAATAGGAAGGGCAATGGGCAGTGCATAAACTCAGCATCATCAGGTAGTGACGTTTGAATTTTAATGGCGCTGGCACAGGATGTTTATGGTCAGTACACAGGACATTTAGCTGCGGTGGCGGCGACTGCACCCCGTCATATGTCACCAGCTGCGGTGGAACGCTGCGTGATATGTGTGTCTGCTGTCCTGTTGTGCATTCCTACTAAATACGCTATATATATTTGTCCTGCACCGGTTCACGTCTGCTGGTCCTACCAAGTGTTTCAAGAAAACTGAACTTTGTAGCTAGCAAAGTTGTAAAAAGCATAAATACTGATAAAAGGTTCCTCAAGAAAGCCTGAACTTGGTGAATTTTGTTAATTATGCAACATTTCATTATTTGTGTGTGTTCCCTTCAGGTTACGCCATTTTGGCATTTAGGACCATGTCAGTATTGATAGTATTGAGCTCTTTTATCCCGTTTACCCTGATGAATCGCCATCAATATCCCCGCTAATGCTATATACGCGTCGAATTCGGATAATCGGCCACGAGGGTTCCGGGGAATGCGTCTAGAACACCAAATACGCACCAATATTAAAGGCAAAGGGTGAAGAAGGGTTGAATATTCTCATCTGTGTGCATACTGTCACATGCATGGTCATGTCTGTACAGTGTATGTACACCAACAGCCAGAAATACTAGAACTAATTGAAATCGAAAGCTCTTGAAAAAGTTCATGAGCGGGAATACGTTTTGTTCTATCCTCAAGTATTTTGCTTACGGGTGTATGCATGCTACTTATCCCTTATCCCCTTTTTTGATCAAATGACTTTTGCCAGTTGGTCGAGTAACAAAAGACGCACATACACACACAACACAAACACATTGTGTCTCAACGCCAAATTACAAATCAGTTTCGATTCGGTACGACATTCATATGCAGTACAAACTACGACATTGTTTTCGTACACCGAATGGGGACCATATCACCACCCAGGAAGAGTCATCAAGTCCCTTGACACAAAATGACATTTCGTTCTTTACAATGTACGAGAATACAATGGAAGGAAGTTTATTCAATTTTAAAATATTAATAACGAAGTCAAAATCGAAAATATTTCAAATTGCCCTTGATATGTAATTGAATTGGTAATAAAATTCATATCCCACGTCCGAACGTCACTTTATCTAAAAATATAAATCATTCTTCACATGCGCAGATGAAAAAAAAGTAAATATAAACAGGTACTTGCAGGTAACAAAATATTCCAACTAATGGCCAGTAAAAAGGACTTGAACAACTTTGAGCAGGTATATAAGGTTGATTGAAGGACCACAGAAGAATTAATGGATGTAACGAGTAACCTTTCCCAGGTCTGGGCTTAGTAGGTACATGTAAGTACACCCACATGAAATAGAGAGAGAACTATGGAAAATACTTAAGGTGCTTGAAGAAGCTTTACACGAGTATGTTAGAGAAGCAATGAAATTAAGCTCCGAAAACCCAAATTTTGGGTAATGACTAGTTGGTAAAACAGCTAGTGGAAACCGGTGGCAAACAGACAGATATCATCTTCATCAACCAAAAGCCTTTCATGCTCTCTACATATAGCTAGAGACTATACTCGTACCAAATTTATAGTAATCTTCAATGTATAGAAGTATCTGTTCAATGTGAACGTTTTGTATGGACATATGTTTGCTATGTTGGCGTGTGGGTGGATGGGTAGCTAGATGTACGATGATGACGAAGTGCTAGAGAGAGTACATTGAACTTGAATTACTTGAGCATCAAATTGATAGAAATTCTCGTAATTCAGGTGGGAACTGAGAATACGACCAGCCAACCATACAACAGGACGAATATTCACTTCTGAGAGAGAGACTAGTAAGACTTGGATTAAATTACAAGTTCACTTGAGATGTCACATATGTCACATATCATTGACATTTTAACAATTCCGAATGAAATGAAATTGGATGAATATTATACAGTTTCAAATCCCTAATCTCTTAACTAGTTGAATTATGTGAAAAAGGTGAGTTCTTGAGAATCGTTCTGCTATCGATTTGGTCGGTACACATATACAGTCTAAGAACGACTGACGTATGTCATGGGTACTTTGTTAAAAATATAAGGTGCGTTGTGAATGTATAAGGTGCGTTGTGGAAGCGTTGTTGCAATACAAAATTTTCATCCTCGAAATTTTTCGAAGTTTCGATTTGAGCAAAACATGCTGACGAAATTACAAAAAATCGGGAATTGCCAATTAAAAAAAGGACCCTGACGAATAATGTTGGTTGTATGTATTACGATGTGAATGATACTCAGGTATACAGTCAGAACTAATTCAATTTTTCCTTTCGCTAAGGTATTATATCCATTTACAAATCAAATGATTTTCGCGTCGACAATTTCATCCGAACATTGGGAAAATGTCGTTCCGTTGTTCGTTACACGTGCTCAACATTTAATAGGTAGTACTCAAAGGACAAAAAAATCGCCTGTGTCTGATTCCTATGTAAAGCGTGTTGATAATGGAATTTTTACCGTTTCAACGCGCAAAATACTGTTTTTTCTTTGTTTTAATTTTAATTTCCACGAATCTAGGTACTCCATACGAAAAAAACTTACAAATTGAATCCACGTCACTACCAGTTATTGAAAAAGGACAATTATCTTTCAATCGGGTACCTCGATGCTTACGCTTACCTGAAACAAAGATTAATAAATTAGTGAAATTCGAACTTGTAAACCATGGCCGAGTTAGAATAACAACTGACTCTTACTCAGGCATCCCGGGTTCGAATCCCGGCAATAGGCCAATATTTATATTGGTCTAGTTTATAGAAAAAATACCTAGCCCTTACCGGTAGTCGTATGTACCAACAACTTTGACTTTCGTTAATTAAGTCTTCTCAGGACAGTGTTGTCCATCTGACCATCCACCAACCCGCTTGCCAAGCGTGGTGGATTAATGGCAAATCCTCCAAGTGATAGTATAAATGTACTATACACAGGAGAGGCCTGATTCAGGAGTGGACCAAAAATAGATTGAAGAAGAAAAAGAAGAAGAAACCTTGAAAAGTAAATTTTCTTTCTTATATTTTTTAATGATCAGTTTTCAATGTTATATGTTAATCTAAAATTTAATTATTGTAGTTATTTTAAAACAAGTATATGAATAATTAATGAACCAGATCTTTTTCTTTTAATCAATTAAATCTCTTTATTAATCCTCTTATACAATAAACTACAGCAAGATATAAATCCTAAAATTATTTCAATTTAATGCTCGACTATACATAAAATATTCATAAAAGAGTTATTGCCTTTAAAAAACCTTAACACAAATTAATGATATAAAGAGCAATGATTTTTAGTTTAGACTTTAGGTGCTTATATTTTTTGCAATACTTTAATTTTTTAAAACATCAGTTCAAACCTTATTTCAAAATGAAATAATATTAATAAAATAATTAAATATTCGTTGGTCATGGGCATATGGATTAATTTCCCAAATGTGTCATTAAAAACCAGCGTTGAAATGCAAAAAGCATTTTTCTAATTTCGTCCCGTGCATGTTGAATTAAATGAAATGGCCAAATGGTTAATTAAACTAACAAGCCGAACGACCGTCTGCAACGTCGTTTATTAATTTGGAAGCCTTAACAAGGTTTAGGATTAAAAATGTCTTTTTTACGTAGAACAAAATCAAACAAATAATTCCAGACAAATATTTTTTTTGTCTTGAATGTAATTTTATATTATTAAATTGTTTTTCTATGAATTTATTTTGATTCCCTGCGAGAGCAAATGTTGTGCTGTAACTTGTACAAGTCCTTGTTGGTAGGACTATTAGAGAAAATCAAAAACGCATTATTACCTGCTCACTTACTAATGTAATATATAGGTATAGTTGGGGAAGAAATGAATATCCCTGCCGGTGCCGGTGGTGTTTATTGTTAGGTGTAACTTATTCGATACGGTGATGGTTGTAAAAGAATGAAAATAGCATCAGGATAATGATACCTGGTAATTACCGAATGCACTCTATTTTTAATATAAGTGCCTTAGCTTTTCATTTTCCTATTTCTATCCCCAAACTGAATGCATAAACGCATACAACCCCAAATATGAAAAATGGAAAGAAACGTGAACAGACATCACACGCGAACATAAATTGCATATTTAAGGACTAACGTAATATATAATTAACTAACTTTTTGGGGTCCTGGGCTGATGAAAAGCAATGAAAGATATTTCCCATTCCAGCTTGTGAGAAATTGATTGTTTTCTGTTTTTATATTCCTAACATAATCTATTATTTTACGAAAAGAAAAAAATTGTAACTGGAGCAGTACTGCAAAAACCATTAATAAAATGTTTAATTATAGTTGTGTAGTTAGTTGTCACATTTGACTTAAATAATTGGTTTGTATATCCTTTGTGTCCCATTTATATCAATTGCACAAAATTAATAAAAACGATCAAATGAGACAAGGCAAGATACGAAGTCGTAGCGCGCAAACGTTTCGAATTTATTTCGCTCGAATTAAACTAGATCAGTCAACGCTCGCTATAAGACATAACAGCACCTAATTAAGAAGGCATTTAACAGGGGGGCATTTGTTACCCGTTCAACCCTTACGAGTCCCAACTTGATCTTCGTTGCTTTTGGTTATATCTATACATGTTGCACGTATTCAGTAATTGTTGTAAATTTACTTTTCTTTCTCTCTTTTGCCTATCCAACACTATTAACCAGCATAATAACTGCGCTGTTGCAGAAAATTCCCGTTTTGTTGCGTCTCAGAAAGCTAACTAGCGACCCACGGCGCAAAGTTGTTTAATGTTGTGTTGTGCGAGCGCATTATTTTATAACCGACGGGCGGCAGTCCTTTTCCCTGCCGCATGCCTCATGAACCGCAGTGGACATTTCTAGCTAAACGAAGCACAGGATTAGGCTGAAATTTGGTGAACAAGGATAATATTATTAGACCCACTAAGCTAGCCCAAACCAAGTGTTTGAAAAACAATTCTTAACTTAAATAACTTAAATAACTTAACTAACTTAAATAACTTAAATAATGGAGGTAATAATTTTTATTTTATTCACGAATAATTAGTAGAACAATTTACGTAACAATTGAAATTTTTTATATTTAAAATTATAGTAACTAGTTCCAGGGGCGGACCGCTAGCTTTAGGGGCCCTGGGGTAACACTATTTGGAGGCCTACCTAATTAAACAAAATCTGTATATCAAAGTCAAAATTATGAGTGGACATGCCGACGGTAACGGCGAACAATCACAAAGAACAATTAAATAAAAAAGTGAAGAGTTTCAGGAACGCGACAGCGGATGGGCCTTGTTTGCTGTTTCGCATCTTGAAATGAACATTAATAAGTAATCGAGTAGCACATAAAGACCATGCCTAAATCCGCCTCT